>CAUYSK010075194.1:0-21814 GCA_963575035.1 Avahi laniger
AATTTCTTTCTATTTTTGGTAGAGACGGGGTCTCGCTCTTGCTCAGGCTGGTCTCGAACTCCTGAGCTCAGAACGATCCGCCCACCTTGGCCTCCCAGAGTGCTAGGATTACAGGCGTGAGCCACCGCGCCCGGCCTAAAAATTGATTTTTTGTCTTCTCTAACTCAAACAGTAATATGTACCTATGGTAAAAGTCTGAAAATTTTAAGGAAGAAAATGAAAATCAATCTTAAAGCCCAGCATAATAATCAAAAATAACTACCATCAATTTTTGCATATAAATGCACATAATTATTATAAAAGCAAATCTGGGGTTGCACTGTATATGTTGTGTTATAATCTGATTTTTCCATTTAATGTTATAAGCATTTTGACTCTTTTAAATATTCTACTATATTTATGGTTGCATAGGACTTCATTAAACGGATTTAACTGACTTCCTATTTCTCTACTATTTAAGAGATATTCATTACAGCGCTATTTAAAAGTCCTTGACTATCCCTCTGATCATTTTCTTTGCATAAATTATAAAACCAGACTTACTGGGTATTGAGAATAATCATTTGAAATATACTGCCAAATTGCCTTTCTGTAACATGGAAGGAACCACATTCAGTCACCCATATAAAATGCTGCACAGTGGCCAAGAGACCATGGTCTGAAACCTGGCCTTGGGTTTGGCATTTAGGAGGTTCGTAGAAACCTTCAAGGGAAGGCCTCTTAAAGGAAGGTCGATCTGGAGTATTTGTTGTGAGCTTCTGTTCTCAATTTGAAGCCTGTTTCTCTTTTCTCATTCATAAACAGCAATGTGCTTTCAACTACCATCTCTATGGAGAAAGCTCACGAGTCTGTTCCTCTCCTTATATGGTGCTGGAAGATTTCCAACTGCACTTCTACGTGGATGTCCTCTGTGACCTCAAGAAATCTAAAGCCAAATAGGACACCTTCTCCAAAGCTACCTTCCACCCCTGACTTTCCTATTTTTTGTTAATTTATTCCATAAATGGTTTATTTAATACTCAAGTGCTTAAGGTCTCACTCAAGTCCAAGCAATGTACAGAAAATATTCTTTCTAAATAAAGGATAATGTTCCTGAAAGGAGCTCTCGTTTGATGCTGTTTCTTAGCACCTTGTATCTATACTGGTGTATGATCAGGCACTTAGAGGAGATCTGGGCTGGTTAAAAAACTCATCAGCTCATGCTTGGACAACTGTAATACCTCCTAACGAACCTTCCTTCCGCAACCACTCTACACTCCTTTCATCATTTCTCTCCTCAAAACTTTTTCAGTTTCTTCATTGCCTAATGGGATAAAATCCAAATTCCAAGGCCTTCGAATCCAAACACAACCTTCTTCCCAACCTTATCTTCTGCTTCTTCACACGAGCCTTCTCAATTTGGACTTGCAGACTCCTTGACCAAAGTGCATGAGTATAGGCCCATTTCCACTCTGGTGCCTTGACTTTGGTTGCTGCTTTGTTCCCTAAAAAGGTGTCCTTTTCTATCAGCTTCTTTTTCCCTAAAAATCCCACTCATTCCATGACGTCTCCCCTGACCACTCTGATCCCTTAGTGTTCTCTTCCTTCTTTGGGTGCACGTCCCAGGGACCACATTTATGTCTACGCTAGCCATTTGACATTTAGTCACATATTGCCCAGTGGCATCTAATCTCATTCCCTCGGATTATTAATTTAATTTTCAGGTACATAAATATGCCCCTTCTAGATAAGTCTCCTCAAGGCCAGATGTCTCTTCAGCAGCCTTAACACAGCCAGATATGTATAGTAAGTGCTCAATATACATATTTCTTTAATATATGCAATGTTTTATTTTCAAAAATTTCAAACATAAAATATATATTTTTTCAGCTAAAAAGAGTGAAATAGCTATTGTTATATTTTTAGCACCTACAACAATGCCTGTCTCAGAGTAACTGCACAAGTAATTTATGAATGATACGAGGTAGAAGGTAAACAGGCCAATGGGTCCATTAGCATTTTAACTCCAATTGAGCTAACCAGTCATGGCGACTGCAATTTATCAACATAGAATTTTGGTATTATCTTATTCTTACTTGAGTTTGGGTCTCAAGATTGTGGGTTTCTAAAGTCTTCATGGGCACGTTCATTCTTATACTGGATTTTCTTTTTTGTTTTTTAAACCCACCAAATTTTACCCTGAGATCATTAGATTTATTTGGGTATTAAGGTAATTAACTTTCTTAACCAAGGTCATAAGATTAAATTAAGTACTATCACCTTAAAGGTATATATATTCATTTCCTACACTGTTGCTTCAAAGTAGAGCTCTAGCTATGAATCCTCTTCAAAAGTTGCAGTGATGATAAAGGCATCCCTGCAGTCTGGCTAATGACAGGCTACCTCTTTAAGTGTGTTTGTAAATTCAGAATTTCCTACCTTTGGAGCTAACATTTCCATCTGCACTGGTTTCACAGAAGCAGTAGGTTTCAGTTGTTTGTTGACATTTGTTGTTTTGGTGGGTTGAACTGGTACTTTGGTATTGTTCTGAGCTTTCTACAAGGAAAAAGAAACACGATAGGGCAAGACAGCCAATGTTCTGGTTTAGTGCTGTACAGACTCAGCCTCTGTATGCACATTCAGTCCTCATGGTTGTTACCTTAGCTACTTGTGCTGCTCTCGTTGTAACTTTATTTCCAATTTCTTCAAAAACTGCTCGCCTGATAGTCACATGACTCTTAGCTTTAGAATTAACTCCTGCATCAATATTCTCCAAATCACTGGACACCTAAAAAACAAAGTTAATGAAGCATTGAGACAATTCAAAGTGCTTTGCTAATGTGAGATACTCAAATTTAGAATTACTTTGGAAAAGGTGAATATGCCAAGATTTGCAAGAGAGAAAAGGTACATTTCAGGAAGTCTAAAAATGTTGTTTGTGATTGGTAACATCATTCTAAATTAGGTAAATCACTCATCCACCTTATCTATAATAAAGATCCTCCCACTAACCTTGCAAAACTATTTTGACTATTCAAGTGGGCCTGTAAGAGAACTTCAAAGCTTTATAAATAAGTGATTATTTCTCATACAGCACCCATATCACTTGTTAGAAATCCCTGCAAATTAAAGCCATAGAGTTAAAAACTTGTTTTACAGAGATTGGTAACAAGTACAATTAAGATGAAAAATTAAAAAGCTACAATATTAATCATTAGTAATAGGTCTGGCTGTTGAAAAACCAGATGTTTAAAATCTAAACTAGCTTTGATTCTTATGCCATCCTATAAATAAGAAATGCTCCTGTAGACATGATCATTTATTTATTTACTTTTGAGACAGAGTCTCGCTCTGTTGCCCGGGCTAGAGTACAGTGGAATCATCATAGCTCATAGCAACCTCAAACTCCTAAGCTCAAGCAATCTTCCTGCCTTAGCCTCCAGAGTAGCTGGGACTACAGGGACACACACCATGCCCAGCTAATTTTTCTATTTTTTTTTTTTTTTGTAGAGACAGGATCTGGCTATGTTGCCCAGGCTGGTCTCAAAATGCTAGGATTACAGGAGTGAGCCACTGCACCCAGCCGACATGATCTTTTAGAAATACAGCTTTTAAAAATGATATCGCCATAGCATGGATCCTACTCTCTTATATTAAGGATACCTAGAATGAAAGTAGTTTCCTTGGGTAATATAGTTTTAGATCTAAACTTCAGGGAAAGTTGGAATTGTATGAAATAAAACCTGTCAGTTGACCTTTAACCTGCTTTACACAGAACATGCTTAAAAACAAAACTTGCAAGAAAAAGCAGTTCATACAAAAAAGTTATTTTATTATAGAAGTGATAAACATTTTAAGAGAAAAAACAGCATGTCCTATCCCTGGAAGCTGGGGGTCCTAACCCTAAGAGAACTCCCAACAGGAGACTTGAGTGGATCTACCACAATAGACAGGGGGGACAGGGAAAACTCAGCCCTTCCCTGAATAGAAAGAATTTGACTATTAAATAACATTATAGGATAAATTAGACAAAAATTACTTGTCAGACTTAGATCCATAAAAGGATATGAATTAAATCCTGAATGCATTCAATCTATGAGGATTCTCAAAAGTCACACTGTTCAATTTTTCCAGCACCATTTGCCAATTTAAAAAAGCCTTTGAAAGTTTAATGCTTATGGGTAGAAGTCTGGTAATGTGACTAAGTTTAAATTCATCTGGAAGGGAAAATTGGCAGCTTTTAACTACCAATAGTCTGGATGATGGAACTCAGGTGTGTCAGGGCTCTCTAGTTTTCAACAAAGGAAAAGTAGATCCAGGTACAATTCAAGCCTACTGGAAAAAAATACCCAAATATGATAAGGCTTTGATTTTTGCAAAGATGAAATAATGAATTTGGATCCTTTTCTCTGTCTGCCATATTGGTCCATATTACATGCAAAATCTCTATTACACTTAAGAAATTATTTTTTTAAGGGGACAAACCCACACAAGACTTAGTGTGGAAATAAATGGGAAACTCATACAAAGCGAAACGTGAAAAATCTGAAAAACAGCCGCGGCTGTTGCTTGATCAAACACGCAGAACACTTTACTGCCTACGGAATTTCTTCCAGGCCTTCTCTCCCCTCCCACCGTGGATCTTTCAGTTGTCAAGGAGTTATGAGAGAAGGAGAAGGAAACCCTAAGAATCTGCATTTAGATAACCCTCTAACAACAAAGAGCACTCGGGGATCGGGAGGCTCACTTGACAGGTGCCACCTCCGAAACGCTGTCCTACGCTTCTCCCACCTCGGGGCAGGCAGGGAGAGGCCAGCCAGAGAGCACCGGCCGTGGGGCCCCGGACGCGGGGGAAGCAGGGAGCCCCGGAGAAAGGAAAAGCAGGCCCTGTTGGGACAAAGAAGCTCAGAGCAGAAAAGAGAAGCGAGGGGAGGGTTACAGGGCTCAAGACCCCGCTGCGTGAGGGGCCGCCGGGCACACTCACCGTAGGGCGTCGGAGCAGCGCCATCAGGGACGGGGAAGGCAAGAGAGCCGGCCCGGCCCAGGGAAGGACGCGGACCGGAGAGGGAGCGCACTAGCGTCCGCGGCGCCGTTAGGGCTGCACTCCGAGCCCACACTGCCGGGGATCTTGGGCGATGTCGCCTTGTTCCAGGATTCAAATACCGCGCCGCTCGCGTCCCATTGGGCGGCCCCGCGCACGACGCGCTCTTCTCATTGGCTAAGACCGGAGTTATTCCCGCACGCTGGTTGGCTGAATTTTCTCAACCCCGTTTGGTTGTCATAACAACTGGTTGGTTTTTGTTTTTTGTTTTTTTGTTTGTTTTTTTATTTTTGCTGCTGCTGCTGCTGTTATTTTCCTGCCTACAGTCTTTTTAAAAAATATCCCGGTCTCTGAGATAAACAAAAATGAATTGTCTTATTGGGAAAACAGACATGGACACCTTCTCTGAATTTTGACAAGGCCTCATCTACGGTTGTCTCTCGACGTCCGTACCGGAAGGGCGGAAGTTGGTTCTAGGGACTATACTGGAAATGTATTTCTGACCTCTATTCCTCTTCCGGAAATGTCTAATTGGAGTTTAGGTTGAGATGGCCTGGGTCGTGGGCCAGGCCCCTCGGGTTGTTCAGGGCTGCAAGGTTAGGCGATTGAGACTCAAACGCGTGCAAAAGGAAGGAGAATTGTAGCGTTTATTCAAAAACTAAGATTCCCAAAAGAGGCAAAAAAAAAAAAAAATAGCGATTTGCGTGATTCGTGATTCGTCATGTAAACTCTCCATTGTATTCCCAGTACCTAGTACATTATTTGGCATGTGGTTGGCGCTCAATAAATATTCGTCGAATAAATAAATGATTCTATACTGTGATAAGATTTAGAAATGAGAAACAAGGTGTGAGGCCAGTCTTGAGCAGAAGCGTAGGAGGGTCAGGGAAATACAAAGGAAACAATATTAAGTTTGCCCAGGAAAAGAAAAGCAGGCGATCAAAGAAGAAGGAAAAGTGAGATTAAAGGGAAAGGGGAGAGAAAAGGAAAGGTCTAACTCCTATAGCAAAGGCAGTGGAATGACTCTTTTTAAAATCTATCCATCTATTTATTTAGGTTGAATCAGCCTTCAGAATGGAATGACTCTTGATATCGGTTCCATCTAAGTATTTGAGCAAGCTTTCCCATCGCTCCTATTCTACTCTTCAAAATGGTTTGCCTCTCAGTTACTTTTGTACTAATGATCAGTGTGGGTGGATGAGCCTTAAAGTGATCTGGATTAAATTCCTTCCCTTTTAGCTGTAGGGCATCTGACATTTCTAAACCTGTTTGTTTCCTCTTCCTTAAAACAAAAATAATTGCAGCTATTATATTCAAAGCTGTTAGGATATCTATCATCCTATAACTAAAAATGAGGTATTGTATGGAAAGTTCTTAGAAAAATAAAATAGATCTGTTTTAGTGTACTGGGGTTGTGAGTAAAATTATTATATTTTTGTTTTATTGGTCCTTGTCTGAGGGGTTAAAATTACACTGAGGGCATTATGGGCCCAGTTTAACTTATATATCATTAATTTGTGAATGAAACAATTGACAAATTTTGGTTTTCACCAGCTGATTTTTAACAGAACCCAGTTATTTTTCTACTATACTACCACGTGTTCTCCTTCAGTTGCTCTTATCCCATTCTAGTTCTCCACCCCACTTATTTCTGCTTACTTTTTTCTGGTTTCTTCTTTTCTTTCTTAATTAGCTAGAAGATAAAATATACTTGCCATATTAAAATAAAAGACTCAGTCTGTGCAAGGCACTGTCGGGAACACAGAGAAGAATAATGCATGAGCTATGTCTTCAAGTTCAAAACAAAGAGGTGGAGACACGTAGGAACAAAAACTATTATAAGAGGCAGAACCTGTAAAATACTAAGCACAAAGGAGATTCATTACAAATGGGGGTAGATGAAGGAAGGCTTACTAGAAGCAAGCATTTGAGCTGAGTTTTGAAGGAAGAATTAGATGTTAGCGGGCAGAGATGGCAAGGGCATTCAAAAAAGACGGAAAAGAATAAATGTGGAAAAACAGAAAGTGGTCTGAGGCATTTGGATCCATAAGAATGTTAAAGACAAAGCTGCAAAAGATCCCAAAGGTGAGGAATCACAGAAAGTTTTTAAGGATATTGACTTGGTCAGAACTTTGCTTTAGAAAGCTGACCCCTGGGGGGCAGCATGAAGGATGGATCATAGTGGATTTCAAAACTAAAATTTTCCCAGGTAAGATGAAAAAAATCTGACTTGGAGGAGTGTTGAGAATGAAAAATGGAAACAGATATGTGAAACGTTTCTGGAGAAATGGCAGAACTTGGCAAATGACTGAATGTGTATGATGAGGGAAAACTTTAGGGTAGGGTAACTTAAAAGTTTTGAGTGATTAGGTTAAAATTTTCTCCCAAAAGTTTACCTAAACTAAGTTATAAATAAAAATAACTTTCATTGCTAATTACTTTGGGAAGACAGGAAGTTCAGTCATTTATCTTAGAAAAAGAGAATCTTTCCCCCCCTGTCTTACTTGCACCCATCTTTACCTACCAGTTTCACCTTGACCAACAAGTCAACATTACCTATCCCATGTTTGTAACCAGGTAACCTAGTGCTGGCTGGGCAGGGTGCACAGGTAAGTCCTACTCTAGGGCCCGTAGGATAGTTCAGAAGCAGGGAGATTCAGAGAGGTGGAAAAGAACACCTTTCTACTGCCTTCATGAGCCTCCACTCAAAACGGTGTTTTAAATATGGAGCTTTGAAACTTGTGGATTATCCAGGTTTTGTTTTTTTTTTTTAATCAATCAAATGCCTTCTATAAGCAAAGCACTATATACTACGTAAGAGAAAAAAATGGCATAAAAACTGAGTTCCTGCCCTATGGTGCTTAAAATATAGTGATAAGGTGCGTGAAAGGATAACAGTATAATTTATTCATCCTTAAATAGAAAGTGGATAAAAAGAGAAAGTCTTGAGAGTAATAAACCATTGACTCAGAGTTTCTAAAGTTATGCTGTTCGATTATTCATGTATTTCCCATTCTCTATTACAATAGATAAAAATCATGAAGCACTCTAATTTTTGTATCACAGCCTAATCAGCTTTAGTGGAATGTCCCCATCAGCTTATCAAGTTGACTTTTAGGTGACAACTCTAATTGTGGGCTGAGCTGTGCCTATGTGTGTACAGGCTACGCAGAGGCGAGAGTCAATCTCCCTCATGGACAACAGAGCGGAGACTGCGGCTCATTTCCCCCCAGTCTGTATCCCTTTGCCAGTTTATGCCTATTACCTTCCGTTTCCACACCTATCTTTTGAGAAACCTGTACTCCCTTAGAAAATACCACCACTCCAAGACCTAATTCATTAACATGAGTTCGGAAGTAATTCTAATTACTTTGTAATATTCAGACCACACAGGAGTGATGTTCAGTTGTAAGTATCATACTTTGAGGAACATTAATAAACTAGAAGTATCCAGAAAATGGGGAAAAGAATGATTAAGAGGCTTAAGATCCAGTTTAAACAAAAACAACGGTACTTGGGGAAGGCCATCCTATAATATCTGAAGAGCTAGCATACAGCAAGGAACCAGATTTATTTTTGCATTGCTTTAGAATATGGAGTAAGACCCTATGACTGAAGTTATAGGAACCCCTACCAAAGTAAAATAACTTTCTAATGGTTGTAACGGCTTACAAAAAGAGATGTGCTTTTCTTAATAAGTAATGAACTCCCCATCACTGGAAGAATAGAACCAGAGATATAATAATTGTACAAAGGGACTTAAAAAGTTTGTGGAAAAATGGAATTAAAAGATAAAAAATATAAACTTTATTTCTCAAGATAAGCTCCATCAAGTTCAAGACACTTTTGTGAGCAAAGGTACTAGCCATTTAGTTCATCCCTGAAGAACAGAGGTCCTGGGAATTAAACCATGTCAATGCAGTCTTTATTTGACATTATTAATTGAAGAAAAATGGGTGCCCTTTAAACTTTTTTTGAGATTAGGAAATGAAAATAAGTTAGAAGGAGCCAACGCAGAACCGTAAGGTGGATGCCTAATGATTTCCCATTGAAACTCTCACAAAACTATCCTTGTTTTGATGAGAGGAATGAGCAGGAGCATTGTTGTAGTGGAGAGGAACTCTCTGGTGAAGATTTCTTGAGTGTTTTTCTGGCAAAGCTTTGGCTAACTTTCTCAAAACACTCTCATACTAAACAGGATCTAGTTCAAGGCACTAAGAAGGATAATATATCAATTTGAAAAGAGCCCCTATCAGAGCAACATGAATTCTGCTAAAATCGATGCAAGAAAAAACATCAAATTTCCATGTTTCTCAAAACAATCTCTTAAGCAGATGTTATGGTTCTTTGGCCCTCCAGAAAGTCAACCAGCAAAATGCCTAGAGCATTCTGAAGACTGTTGCCATGACCTTTACTCCTGACCTGTCTGCCTTTGCTTTCACTGGGCCACTTCCACCTCTTGGGAGCCACTGCTTTGCTTGTGCTTTGTCTTCAGGTTTGTACTGGCAAAGCCATATTTCAACTCCTGTTACAAGGCCTCGAAAAAATGCTTCAGGATCTTGACCCTGCTTGTTTGAAATTTCCATTGAAAGCTCTGCTCTTATCTGCAGCTGATCTGGAGGCAACGGTTTTGGCACCTGAGTGAAAATTTTTCTCAACTTTAGTTTCTCAGTCAGAATTGTGTAAGCTGAGCCAGTTGAGATGTCTATGGTGTTGGCTATTGTTTCTGCTTTTAAGTGTTGGTCCTTTTCAATTAGGGCATGTACGAGATGAATTTTTCCTCACAAGCTGATGTGGATGGTCTGCTGCTGCATCATCTTCAGCATTGGCTTGTCTGTTCTTAAAAAAGGAGTTATCTGTTTGTAAACTGCTGGTTTCTTTGGGGCATTATCCCCAGAGACTATTTTGTAAAGTATCAGTGACTTCACCATTCTTCCATGCAAGCTTCACCATAAATTATGTTTGATCTTGCTTCAGTGTTAGCAAAATTCATGTTGCTCTGATAGGGGCTCTTTTCAAGTTGATTTCTTATCCTTCTTAGTACCTCAATCTATCCTATTCCAACAAGTTAGTAAGATTTAATTTTGGTGCAAAACAAAAAAAAAATTGAAATCCATGCATAGTTTTTTCTTTTTTCTTTTTGGTTGAGTAAAAGTCAGCTGACTCTTTATTGCTGAGGGTCAGGGGCTCTTGGTGGGGCAGTGCGCTTCCTCTTCACCGCAACAGGCTTGTGGTTGCACAGGATGTGGCGAGCCCCGTGCGTGGGGCCATGCGCAGATCACAGATCCGCAGTACTGGTTCTTGCGGATCATACGCCTGACGCTGCTGAGGGTGGCCCAGGCGCCCGCGGACGGGGGTCCGCACGTGGGACGTGGCGGGCTTTCTCTGGCCGGATCCCCGCCTCACGACCCCCACACCTCTGCCGACGACTGCGGGCTCCAGGCCCACAGACTTGCGGGGGAATTAGCTTTTGTAGCAGGAGTTGCTACAGGTTTTGGGGCTCGGGGCTGCACGTCTGCGTATTCCTCTTGGTCAGGAACTGGAGCGGTTCCGCCGCCCATCCCTTGCAGATCCGCAGACGTGGAGGGGGCTCTTGCCGCTGTGGCAGTGGCCGGAGACGTGAAGGGCAGTTTTTTCATAATACAAATTTTCCATGAACTTTTGGAAGACCCCTCATGTCAGTCAGGTTTCTCTAGAGAAACAAAACCAATAGGATGTGTGTGTGTGTGTGTGTATTATAAGGAAATGGCTTATGCAGTTATGGAGGTTGGCAAGTACCAAGGTCTGCAGTCTGCAAACTGGAACCCAGGAGAGCCTGCGGCGTGGTTCCAGTCAGAAGGCTGGTAGGGTTGAGACCCAGGAGGAGCTGGTATTTGTTTGAGGGCAGGAAAAACTTATGTCCCAGCTAGAAGGCAGGAAGGAGTTCCCCCTACTCATGGGAGGATGAGCTTTTTCATTCTATTCAGGCCTTCAGCTAATTGGATCGGGCCCACCACACCAGAGAAGGCAATGCTTTACTCTGATTCAAATGTTAATCTCATCTGGAAGCACCCTCAGAGACACACCCAGAATAATGTTTGATCAAATGTCTGGGCACCCTGTGGCCCAGTCAAGTTGACACATGAAACTAACCATCATGATAATTATCAAGAATATTGCAGAAAGAATTTCTAAATTACCCAAAGATTAGCAAAGAGTCAGAAATACTTAACTATCTCCATCTTACAAATTTCTTTTTCTCAAATATCAGCCTAAGGAGATGAAAGTACCTTCACTGCTGATTCCTTTGACAATTATACTTGAGAACATAGATCATCTTGCACACAGTCCTCTCTATATGTAATGCTTTGGTTTAGGGGGGAAATTCAATGTGCTCAGGTTTGTATTAGGCATTCTAACACAACAATGGGGCTTGTTTCAACTCTTTGTGGTGCATTAAAGGTGGCCACAATATTTTTGCTGCACCTTCTATTAACACCTGTAGTCTGTTTCCTCTCTTCTTGAATCTAGGATAGCCTTATTACTTACTTTAACACAATGTAACAGAAGTGCTGCTGTTCCAGTTTCAGGCTTACATCGTAGGAGGCCTGACAGCTTCTGCTTTCTCCCTTGGAGCCCTGAGTCACCATGTAAAGAAAGATAGCTATCCCTTGCTAGAGACATAGAGAGAGAGAAATGCCCAGTGAGTCATCAGCTGTTCCAGCCATCCCAGCTGAAGCATCAGATATGTAAGGCAGGCCACACTGGACACTCTATTCTGCTAGAGGTCCCAGATGAACGCAGCCATACCACAGTAGAAGTTGAGCTATGCCCCCCTCCCCAGCCCTGCCCAAATCACACAACTGTGAGCAAATAAATGTGTTTTAAGCCACTAAATTTGGGGGGTAGTTTGTTACAAAACAGGCAACAGATACCCTTACCTGGGATATTCCTGATCCTTGCACCAAATAAGCCTTTTGTTTGCTGGAATAGTTTTATATGATCTTGGTTTCTCACGAGGTCAGTTTAAGAAAACACCACAGTAGCTAGGAATTTATAATCATTTGTAAACTCTTATTCTCAATCTTATTCTAGTAGATTTTTTTGTATGGGAAACTTGAGTGCCTTTGCCTCTTCTAGATGTTTTGCACTTGATTGTCTCGTGATGGCACAAGAAATTGTACATTTTTCCAGTACTGATCCATGGATCAGACATAATTGCAAGCCTTGGAAAGGACTAAAGCCAGTCTGACAGAATTTTTGACCACAGAAGTCTAGATGTCTGAAGCTGGATCTTGACATAGGGGATAAGAGTGTTACTGTGTTTTTAAAATGTGTACACAAATCCTTGGCTACTTCCTTTAAATGGTGGAACACAGTTCACTTCCTCCAGTAAAGGCTGTATTTAGTGACTTTTCTAAAATGTAGCAGAACAGACAGAGTATAACTTCTGAGACTACGTTAAACAAAATAGCTATGTGGCTTCCTCCTGGCTCTCTGGGATCATTCACTCTGGGGAGCAAGCTACCCTGTCATGAAGATATTTGAGCAGCAGCCCTGTGGACAGACCTACGAGCAAGGAAGTGAGCTCTCTTAGCCAACAGCCCTATTAGTAAGCCATCTTAATACAGATCATCCACACCCAGTTAAGCCTTCAAACGACTGCGGCCCCAACGGTTGCCTTGATTGTAATCTCATGGGAGACCCTGAACTGGAATTGCCAAACTGGGCTTCTTCTGAGTGCCTGATCCACAGAAACCGAAATGATGTTTGATGTTTAAGTCACTAAGTGATAACTATTGCACAGCAATAGATACTACCACTTTGGAGAGTATGTGGCTATTATGTTCTAAGAACCCAGGTGCATCTTAACAATTTACTCTCTGAGCAAATACTAATACTATGGTAGTGTAGACAGAAGTTCAATGAAAGGCATTCTTCATTCCTTTTTCAAGGTAGGCTGGAAAGCAGTGGATGGGAGAATTACCACATCTCTTCCAATTTCCTTGTCAAATGAATCTAAAGAATCTAAAGAACAGAATTCCTAGGATAACAGGTTTGGAGTGTCTTACATAGTATGGAGGAATTCCCAGATATATGAGAGGAAGGGCAGGCCTTTGAGTCATCCCTGAACTGTCAGATTAGAAATTTGAGCATCTTAAGTTGTGCTACAAGCTATGCAGGCAATTACAGAAGCCAAATTTTTACTATCCAGAGCACAACATATCAATAACAATCTGCAGAATTTTACACTTTCCAAAGGTTCCCCCCTCACACATATTGAATATTACTACTACCTAAAGCAAAAGTGATTCAGTAGAGCCCACAATAAAAATTAGTATTTAGTGAATCTTACGATCCATTCTCTAGTAATGGTAGAGAATTCAGAGATATGCAATTTGTTGGGCTATACAAAAGCATTTTTTATATATATTTTTATTTTTAAAAAAAAAGAATATTTTCTACCGTATGTGTGTTGTACAGGCCTGAGAGCCTCTTCCATCCTTGTCAAGGGGAATGCTAACCTTCTCTCCTTTCATACAACACCAAAAGCTTTTCTTGAAAACCCATACTTTCCATGCGCTCTCAGTGATAGCTATCCACCCCAGAGTAAGCCTAGAAGCAGCTAAAACACAACGACACAGGCAGATCAGCAGCTTGTGTTTATTTCACCCCTAAAGGGCACCAGGTCCCCGCATAAGTTTGGTAGGGAGAGAAACAGAGAGAATGAGCATTCTAGATGTTAATTTCTCTGTAAAAATTCAATTTGAGGTCAGAGAGCGTTCCATATCCTGTACCAATTCTGACCCACTGGCAGTAGCATAGCATTGAATGCTACTGATGGGCTACTATGCTCTTGCTGCGATTGCAATGCAAGGCGAGGAAAACACATGTGATTGGAATCTTCCATCCTTTTAGTGAAAGAAAAATTCTAACCCATTATATAAAGGCTGAAGATTGTTCCTTTTTATGCAGTAATTAGTGGCACGGACTCAATGTAAGACAAATTAAGCAGCATAAACTCATCTATGGTTCAGCACCTTGGATGCTACATTTGTTATCAAAGGCAAGGGCATTTGGGTGGTGGGGTGAAATAAGCATAGGAGAACGTACATTCTTATGTACTACGTGCGCAGTCCTTTACACTCATTATTTAATTTAGTTCTAATAATGTTAGAGGGAGGTTTTATTTCTATTTTGTAGATGAGAAAGTTTAGGCTCAGAAAGCTTAATTGTTTGAAGTTGTACAATTCACAATCCAAATCTGACTGACTCCAAGGTGTGTCAAATCTGACTACTCCAAAAAATCATGTGTGGCCTGTCAATTTGTACAGAATACAGGAGAGAGAAGAGATTGTTCATAGTAGGCCAAATGACAAAATATAATAACATTTTTCTTAGTAAGAAATGATGTTTGGATATGATTCTTAATTCAAGAAAGTGATTAAAATCTATGACTGAGAGAAGATATTCTCTCAGAATTTCAATCTTGACATGTCCAATATTTTGACACATGAAATCTTCAATAAGCAGAAATATTTACTGTGTTCTCAGGGGTTTTGGAAGTTAAGTTAGAAATTAGGATATATTTTTTATAGATTTAAATTATTTCCATTAATGAAACACTAATAATAAAATGTCCTCAAGAGTTTATATTTTAATTTCAGTGTTTCAACTAATTACAAATAACACTCATTTTTAAAACAGTTTTCTTTACGTCAATTGTTATGGTTCAAATGCTGAAGTGTGCTAGCAGCCAAAATAAAGTCACCAGAGTAAGAAAAAACTTTTAAATATCAGTTTATCACTTGCATATTAACAACAATAAAAATAAAGACTTGCTGACAAAAGAAATTTAGTTTTTAAGTATTTGGACAGCTATCACTGAAATGTTCATTTTGACATATAAGATGCAGCAGGATATGGATGACACCAAAACAAAGCGCAAAAAGTTAAAATGTTCAAAATCATTTTCTTGTTTCTTTGTTCATTACTAATCACATTTTTCTGTAACTAATGGCAGTAGCTTAATAAGCTCCTGCAATTAACAACTCAGGTTTATGCCATAAATACTTGTATTACATAAATTTTAAAGTAATGATGCTTTACGTACATAAAAAAATCAGTAGCAATTATGAGCAGGTCAATAGGTAGTCGTGCATCTAAATCCGATAGAATATTAAAAACTAGAGAAATCCACCTGGGCTTTTCTTGGGTTTTGGGGAGTATCAACAGGACTCCATTGTACAGAATTTTTCCCATTTTACTTATACGTCTTCAATCCTTGGCACAGATCCAGCGTTATCCAGTGGCAAAGCACTACACCCATTGCAGGCTACTTGAAGGAAGACAGGCTACTTGCTCTCTTCCCTAAGATGGCAGACATGAGTCACCTCTCTGCTTCACTCTCCTCTGACCACCTACAACTACAGCTTAATCAAGTACACTTTTACAAAATGTTATTTTATATTCAAATTTCTTAACCATATCCATCCTCCTTCTGCACACATAGTATGTTGAAGCATGTTAATACTGGTAAGTTTTACAGGGTAACAATTACTAATATAAAAAAAGGCAAGTACCATAACTGAATATAAATGCCAAATTATGCAAAATGTCATTCTGAGTGAGATCATTATTTTTAAATTCCAAGATGTTTAATGGAAACTGATTTATAAAAACTAATTATGAAACACAAAGACAATAGAAATATAAGTTATTTATTAATCAATCCACTTACAAAGCAGGTGGCTTAATGCAAGCTTATTGACATCTTCACATATGATCCATGGGAATATGTCTTCCACATACAGACAGTGATATTACTGACTGGATGCATTTGCAATCTGGGGCATGTTAAGCATATTTAAACAAATAAAATTAGGCTATCTTGTATACGAAAGTATCTTGATAATATGCATCCTGAAGTGGATTAAAACTTCCTCCAAAGGAGAAATGTTAGTATGTTAACTTAACTTTATATTCTATATTATGTAGTAAATCTTAACTATAGAAATTAAAAATTTTAAATCAGTGATCGACTCTTGGTAATGTATGAAGTGGGAGTATATAACCATAGCAACAGTAGGTTGACAGTATAATTTGTGCCTCACAGTATCTGCAGATTTACTGTTTTCAAGTTTAAAGAGAAATAAAACAAGAGACATGTAGATTCAGCTGACTTTATTTATCTTTAAACTAATAAAAATCCCTTAAAAGTGATCCTGGGACCTTTAGAAGTTCTATGAATGCATAGATACCTGCCAATGACTGAAATTCTAAATCTTGACTGCATGTGTTTACAAAATTGATGTAAGCAGATATCTTAACTATTCGTGCTTGGCAGAAGACTGAACAAAATTCTACATGTCTTTTTCAATTCCCCTAAAATTTTGTTAAATCTGCAAGTGTGTACAATCCAGCTAATTGAAATTAATATTTAGTGTTCATCAGAGCTGTTTCACAGCAGCAAAAATTGAATCAGGGAAATAAAAGTTCTAAATGATGTAGGAAAAAGATAAATACAATCAGAACAGCAGTCTAAATGTATGATATCAATATTCGACTCTATCTGCACTGTGCTGAAAGTAAGAGGATACACCAAGAAAATTTATATTGATCACTCTGGTGATGTGAATACCACCTGCATCTGATTGAATATGGGTTGTATTCTGTTCCCAGTATTAAGGATGGTATTTAACTCAGAACTCCATATTGTAAATATACAGCAGCCATTTTGTCCTAATTAAGGAATGTCTTAATACACAATATTATCATTTTCTAGAGGATCTTTATACATTAAACTAAAGTACATGATTGATTAAATTAAAGGTTAGTAATGGATAAAAAAAATTCATAATTCTCAAGGCTTGGAACTATGTAAAAAAACAAAAGGACCACAAAAAATTCTACTTACTAAAGCAGCTAATTTTGCCTGCAAGTTTAGGGTCACAAGCCCATAATATGTGCAAAGAAATGCAATACAAGGAACCATGCAAAAATACAGTAAAATGATACAGGAAAAATGTCAAATCTAGAAAAAAAAGCTTTTATAAATACATCAAAATCAAATGTGTACATAAACTGTAAGTCTAGCATTAGTTGTACCATATAGCAGAGCCAGCACTCTAAGTTCAATGCTTCCAAATCTGCGCAGGTAAGTCATGCCATCTTTGGTTGACTGCAGTACCAGGAAGGATGGGAATGAGAGGGAAGGCAAGAGTTCCGAAACATGGTGTCAACTTTCACTTGGCAGCTGGGCCTCAATGTCCACTCTGCATATGGGGCACTTCTTATTGGTAATCAACCATTGGTCAACACACACTTGGTGGAAAAGGTGCATACATGGAAGGCGTCTATTATTGGCAAGAAAACAAAAAGTAAAAATTAATTTTATGACAACTGCATGTGGCATTTATTTTTAAACATATTATACAGGTAATAATTTGGTAGTGTTTTGAAGTTACCAGGAATCTTTCCCTTTTATAAAAAACAAAAACCAACCTCTCTAAGGAGAGTTACCTGTATATTAAATTAGCACTCTGGGCAATATATAGACATCCAAGATAATTAATTGTCACAGCTATGGAACCAAATTATATAAAACCTGAAGAATTGTAAGAGCAAGAACTACACTGGCAATTATTCCAGTTTTGTTTTTGTTCATGTGGCAAATATGTAGCAGCCATGTTGTCCTAATTAAGGAATGACTTAATATGAATGTTATAATTTCCTACGCACATCTTTATACATCAAACTTAAGTACATGATTAAAGGTCAATAATACTGTTTCCATGGGATAACTGTATACAGACTTAATACTATGCTACTGTTTTCTAGGTAGGTTAGAAGGAGATGTTTACTTTAGTATGTTTATATCATACGAAGTTATCAATTAGAAATTGAGAAATAAAGCTTCTAGGCAAGACAGGGCAACATTAAATCTAAGTGTAACGGGGATAAAAGTTACTGAGTCAAGTGCCCATTTCTATTTCTATCCACTGTTAAAAGACTTTTTACAGACTTTTAGATTTCTTAGTATTTTGCAAAAATAGTAGCTAAAAAGAGATGTTCTAATTTTCCTTTAATATATTGTCAATACTATAAAAGCAATTAACTTTCATACTTATAAACATTCAGTGGAAATACAGTATGCAAATAACCTTAAAATTTTTTTTCTCTCTGCCAATTAAATAGGTATGACAAAGTTATCCTTATAAATTAGGGCAACAATATTACCACACAGTTCTGTTATATATGTTTTAGAACCTGTATCTTATGGCATTGTGTTACATTTAAAAAAAAAAAAACCATAGAATAGGAACAAAACAATTACTTAAGAGATTATACATAGAAAATGCCTAAAGTTCATATATGGTGAGCATACTAACATTTTCTAATTCACAAAAGTGTAAGATGGGAATAATCCTACAAACTGAGAGGAAATTTAAGGGCAAAATCAATTTATAAAAGATGCTGTAAAACAAATTGCATAGAGCTAATCTGGACCCCCTTTAAGCTTTGAAGAATACATTACTTTAACTGTCTAGGTTCCCCAAAGCCTCTCAAGTTCTTATTTCTGTAAGATTTACAGAAGACAATTTTGACCACAAAATTTCCCTGGCGAACCCTCGGTGTGGCCTAAAATAGGCAGTATATTTCCTGTTCCCACCCTTTGTTGGCAATACAGTGACTTTAACCTTTTTACTCTTTTATTCATTATATGAAACCAGTTCTACATGTTAGGGATTGGTAAGAGGGTATGCCAAGAGTAATCTTATTTGGTTTCTAGTTTACTTTCAAATAAAATTCCTTGTACAGATTTGACAATAGGTTTTACATAATTAATATCTAGTTACCTCACATCTTCACCTTCCTCTAAAATAGACAAACAGATAGTACATTTTTCCTCTGTGTCTTCCTCAGTCCCTTCTTCCCCATCTTGTTTGCAGTGCAGTTTCCTCTGTGAGAACCAATCAGTTGTTACCTTATTAGTAGAGATGACGTTATTGAACAACTGAGTAAAGTCTGCAATTATTTGAAAAACAAAACAAAACCATATCCACCCACACTTATTTCCCAGGTCAGACTGTCATGAATTAATGGATGAACTAAGTGATTATCATCGACTATTCTTTTAAGACCCTTTAATAATCAGCATCAAAAGCAAAATCAAATTTAACAGAAATTCATTTGTTTGAAATCTATTTTTTTTTTAGACAGAGTCTCCCTGTGTTGCCCCAGGCTAGAGTGCCGTGGCATCAGCCCAGCTCACAGCAACCTCAAACTCCTGGGCTTAAGCGATCCTCCTGCCTCAGCCTCCTGAGTAGCTGGGACTACAGGCACGTGCCATCATGCCCGGCTTATTTTTTTCTGTATTTTTTTAGTTGTCCAGCTAATTTCTTTCTATTTTTAGTAGAGATGGGGTCTCATTCTTGCTCAGGCTATTCTTGAATTCCTGAGCTCAAACGATCTGCCCGCCTTGGCTTCCCAGAACGCTAGGATTACAGGCGTGAGCCACTGCACTTGGCCAAAATCTATTATTTTTAATCCACAATGAGGATGATATACTATAATATTTAGCTTGGACAATTGAAAAGACTTAAAGTGGTAATATCTCATTATTACTCTTAGAAAAATACAAAGAACAGTAATTTTTACAATTTATTATTTTCTGTATAGCATAGACATTGTTTTTGTTGTAAGAAATTATTTAACCTGTCTACTCCATAACTTCTAGATATTGTATAATACTACAGAAGGAACTGAAGGTTGAGTATAAGAAATATACATCAGTAAAATGTCCATCAAAATAAGAGCCTAGTTAATAAAATTATGGTACTGTCATATGATAGAATTCTGTATAAGCTATTAAAAACAGTATGGGTGATCTGTGGGTGTTATTATATAGAATGAAATGGCAGTGTGCAAACCATGCACATCTCATCCCCGTTAAGTTACTTTTAAAAGTAGAAGAAAAAAATATTATACATATGCACATTAGAAAATGCACAAAAATATCTTGAAGAATACTTAAATTTTTAACTACGATTTCACTTCTGAAAAGGAAGACTAGGATCTGCAGGAAAGAAATACATATGTTTTTGTATTTTCAAATTTTTTTAAACAGTAGGCATGTATGTATTCCCTTAATAATAATGCAGTTGCTAGATTCCACAAATCCAAAGAAGGTCCATAATAATTTTAATGAAAATGTTATGGATTTCAATAATATTCTAGATGTTTGACAGACTACATGCTTACCTTTTTGTATTTATGTGGATATGTACATCTTTCAATTGTCCCCTGGGACGCTCCACGATTGACATTTCCTAATCTTTCTTCCAAATGAATCAGTTCCTGAAAGTGAGTTAACAACTAGTATTAAAAGCTAGGATGGTTAATCCTTGAACAGTATTGTCAATATTGTACAAGCAATAATCTTACATATATATAAACCTGCAATATAAATATACTGTTCAAAAAACCTTATACATGATAAAATAAATGGTTGTTTATATAATTTTTCTTATATATAGTAAGGCAAATGGTTGTTTATAATTTTTTTTTCTCAACCAACTGAAGTGCTATAGCAAAGTTATCTTTATAAGTTATGGCAAAAATATTACCACATGGTAGCACAGAGTAAGTATAAGAAACAAATCAAACAGTAGTTCTAAGAAGTCACACCAATTCCAACTTCCAAACTGACATGAACAAACACAGCAAAACATTAAATTATATTTAAATGATTTGTTCTTCCTGAAAATTCAAATAAGATGCTTAGCTACAAAGTGAATTACATGTTTCTCTTTCTCCAGCCAATATTTCTCTGAAAATTAAGCTTAGTCAAAAGCATTAAGGTTCCCCCCACATTTGATGGTATATTATCTAATATTTATTTTGATATAATAAATTTATATTTTCCTATATTAGATATTTTCATTTATTCTTCTTTAAATATGTGGGTAACTTCTGACCCAAAGATTAATACTGCTTATAAATCTTTCTGTAACTCCCCAAAGCAACATCAGAAAACCAAACATTTTACTGCCTTCTGATTCCTAGCCACTGTAGCAGTCCTACGCAATTGTGAATGTACGCTTTCTGCATTAAAAATAGTGTGGCAAATATCTTCATTTACTTTATTACATACCTCGAAATTGCCCCTGAAAGGACCTCTGAATGATGTTCCATCCAATCCTGATGAAATGTAACGGATGTGAGGATAGCCTGCCATATCAGGAACCTGTTTTAATAGAAGAAAACAGGCTAAATCAATTAAGAATAGACTTGTGGTTTACTATTAACACTGAGTAATTCAAGACCCTCGATGCTTTCCATTCAACTACTCATACATTGCAACTTCAATCAGTACACATAACTTCAACTAAGCATACTGTAACAGGATTAGGTTCCTCTTAAATTATAATCACTTAGGGAGGACGAGGGGATGGTTGAAATCATACCTAATGAGTACAATGTACACTATCTGGGTGACGGGCACACTTATAACTTTGACTCAAGCAGTACAAAAACAATCCATGTAACCAAAACATTTATAACCCCATAATATTCTGTAAAAAAGAAAAAACAACCACTTATAAAATAACTGTTTTTTTCTTCTGTTACTTTTTTGAGACATAGAGTCTTGCTCTGCTGCCCAGGCTAGAATGCCGTGGCATCAGCCTAGTTCACAGCAACCTCAAACTCCTAGGCTCAAGCAATCCTCCTGCCTCAGCCTCCTGAGTAGCTGGGACTACTGGTGTGCCCCATCATGCCCAGCGGTTGTTTTTTTTTTTTTTCTATTTTTAG
>CAUYSK010075195.1:0-15000 GCA_963575035.1 Avahi laniger
TTGTTACACGTTTGTCATGGATAGCACACAGATTGGTGTCTTCAAAAAGGCCAACCAGATAGGACTCACTTGCTTCCTGCAAAGCACCAATAGTTGTGCTCTGGAAGCGCAGATCTGTTTTGAAGTCCTGAGCAATTTCTCGCACCAGACGCTGGAAAGGAAGTTTGCGAATCAGAAGTTCAGCGGACTTCTGATAACGTCTAATTTCACGGAGTGCCACTGTACCAGGCCTTCTTCACCCCTCCAGAAGAGGGCGCACTCTTGCCAGAGGCTTTTGCAGCCAGTTGCTTCCTGGGTGCTTTACCATCTGTCGATTTGCGGGCAGTCTGCTTTGTACGAGCCATGGTATAAAGACCTTACTTACCTCCCTTCTCCTTCAGCTGGAGCTTGGAGAGCGAGAGGCGGCGCTGGCGTTTGAGGGCGATGGAGGCGCGGCGGCGGCTGCGAAACATCTGTTTATCTTAATACATAGATTACAAATGTGAAAGATGTTTGTCACCTGTATGTTGATTACTAGTTTTAAAACTGTTTATTCCTCAGGGTGAATGACTTTGTTTTCATATCCTTTTTTATTCCTTGATGTAATACTTTTAATTAGCATTAACTATTCGTGAACCTTTTTTCTATTTCATGTGAATTAAGTAATTTTTTATTAAGAAAACTATTTTTGGAACATTTTCGGATTTGTAAAAAAATCATGAAGATAGTACAGAGATTTGCCATAAACTCTTCACCCATTTGCCCCTAATATTAACATCTTGTGTTAGTATAGTACATTTGTTACGATTAATTGATACTTGTACACACCATTTCAAACTAAAGCCCATACTTTATTTAGATTTCTTAGTTTTTATGCAATATCTTTTTCCTTGTTGCTTCAGAATCCCATCCAATATATTACGTTAGGTTTAGTTATAGTAAGCTACTCTTCACTGTGACAGTTATCAGAGTTCTCTTGTTTTTGATGACCTTGGCAATTTTGAGGCATGCTGATTAGATATTTTGTAAAATGCCCCTTGATTGGGATTTTTTTCTGATGACCTCTCATTATTAGACTGGGGTTATGCCTTTTTGGGAGGAAGACCAAAGAAGTGCCATTTTCATCACATCATATCAATGGCATATACTCTACTATCAACATGACTTATCACTGTTGATTTGACCTTGACTATCTGGCCAAGATAGTGATTATCATATTTCTCTCCTGTAAAGTAATTACTTTTACATCTTTCCATACTGTACTTTTTGGAAGGGAATCATTATGCATAGACCTCATGTAAGGATTAGAGAATTGTGCTCTATATACTTGAGTGTGAAGCATCTACACAAATTATTTGGAATGCTTCCACAAGGGATCTTTGTCTTTTCCCCCCATTTCTTTATTCGATTATTTATTTATACCAGTAGAGATTAATGAATATTTATTTTATACTTTGGTTAAGATCCAATCTACTATATTTATTCCTTGCTCATTTTTCTATCCATGCTGCTTGAGAATTCTTTCCAATGGATCCTGTGTCTCTGTGACAGACTTTCATTAACGTGTGTTTAGGTGATGTGTGTGCGCTTAGCTGCTTTTCCCTGCTTTTTGGTGTTATAAGATGATCCAGCCTCACGTTATATATTTCCTGTTCCATATCTACAATCAGTCATTTCTCTATGGAACTCTAATTCCTTTTATTGGAAAACAGTATCAGAAACCAAGATCTGGGTTTCTCTGGGTACTCTTTTCTAACAAAGTGTCACTTCTCTGAGACACTCTCAGCTGACAGAGTAAAGAAATATATTGAGCATACTAATCCATGTATATATAGGTATCTATACATCTTACTGTGTATGACCATTTGTATCTATACAAA
The DNA here is from genome assembly GCA_963575035.1 of Avahi laniger. Classification (NCBI taxonomy): domain Eukaryota; kingdom Metazoa; phylum Chordata; class Mammalia; order Primates; family Indriidae; genus Avahi; species Avahi laniger. The sequence continues at coordinate 1,860 of CAUYSK010075195.1, forward strand.
GCAAACACGAGTTCATATTGATGTCTCCAATTCTAACCCATTACATTGATCATTCTAACCTCCTTCCTTTGCTTATTTGTAAATTCCCATTCCAAATGTAAGAAATCTGGTTCTCACAATCCATTCACTTAATTATTCAATTCTGGTTCCCACTATCCATTTACTTAATTATTCAATTTCAGTATACATGTATAGCAGTATCACAATTGTTAACCTGTACTCCAATGAGGAAAAAACTTTATCAGAGTATAGTGATTATGCACAGTTCTTTTGCCTTTAGTCTCACATACTTCACTCATCTATGGAATTACTTAGGTAAGCATCTTTCCTCCCCACCGCCTTCAATAAGGTTGTTTCAAATATTTGCAATGAGGTCATATTTTTTGTCACATGCTGTATTCCATCCTGAGATCTCAGAAACTCCTGAATGATATTTAAAATTTTTCATATATTATTTAACTTTTTGTGCTGTACTCTTCTTTGGGTTTTGACAAATGCATAATGTTACATATCCAGCATTAAAGTATTATACTGAATAGTTTTAACACACTATACATCTCCTATACTTCATCTATTCATTTCTTTCCCCTCTCTCCCTGAAACCACTGATCTTTTTACTGTCTCCATAGATTTGTCTTTTCCGAATGTCATATAATTGGAATCATATAGAATGTATCCTTTACAGACTGGCTTCTTTCACTTAAATGTATGTATTTAAGATTCATCCACATCTTCTCATAGCTTGATAGTTTATTACTTTTAATCACTGAACAATGTTTAATTTTATAGATATACCACAGTTTGTTTATTAATTCATCTATTGAAGGACATCTTGGTAGCTTCCAGGTTCTGGTGATAACAAAAAAAGGTTTTAGGAACATTCATGTGCAGGCTTTTGTATGGATATAAGATTGTAAAAAGGTCAGGCAACAATTGCTGGATTATGTGGTAAGACATTTTTAGCAGAAGGGTGTTCAAGTCTCCTAGCAATGGATTTGCCTATTTCTCTTTGCAGTTCTATCAGTTTTTGTATCGCATATTTCAATGTGTTCTTGTTGAGGTACAAAAATATTAATAATTTTTATTTCTGCTTCAAGAATTGACTCCTTTTCATTATATAATGCCTGCCTTTATCCCTGATAATTTTTCTTGTTCTGAAGTCTGCTATATCTGAAATTAATATCTACGGCTTTTAGTGATTAGTGTTAATATGGTATTCTCTCCTTTCCTTTACTTTTTACATTTTTAATTTTTTAATTTTTATTTTTAATTATTATGGGTACATGATAGTTATACATCTTTATAGGGTACATGTGATGTTTTGATACAAACATACAACGTGCAATGACCAAATCAGTATAATTGGGATATCTGTCACCTCAAGCATTTATTATTTCTTTGTGTTAGGAACATTCCAATTCCACTCTTTTAGCTATTTTAAAGTATACCCTAACTTATTGTTGATTATTGTCACTTTGCTGTGCTATCAAATATCATTCATTCTATCTAACTATATTTTTGCACCTATTAACCATCCTCAGTTTTCCTTCCCTCCCCACAATCCTTCCCAGCCTCTGGTAATCATCATTCTACCCTCTGTCTCCATGAGATCAATTATTTTTAATATTTAGCTCCCATATATGATTAAGAACATGCCAGATTTGTCTTTCCATGTTTGGCTTATTTCTTTTAACATAATGTTCTTCAGTTTCATCCATGTTGTTGCAAATGGCAGGATTTCATTCTTTTTTGTGGCTATATAATATTACATTGTGTATATGTGCCACAATTTCTTTATCCATTCATCTGTTGTTGATGGATATTTAGGTTGATTCCAAATCTTAGCTATTGTGAATAGTGCTGCAATAAACACAGGAGTGCAGACATTTTTTCAATATAATGATTCCCCCTACTTTGGATATATACCCAGCAATGGGATTGCTGGGTATATGGTAGTTCTGTTTTTAGTTTTTTGAGGAACCTCCATACTGTTCTCCACAGTGGTTGCACTAATTTACATTCCTATCAACAGTGTAAGAAGGGTTCCCCTTTCTCTCATGCTCGCCAACATTTGTTATTGCCTGTCCATTCCTCTAGTTTTAAACTATCTAATTTTTTATATTTAAAATGGATTTCTTATAGACATCATATAATTAGATCTTTTTTTTTTTGATCTAACAATCCTTGTCTTTTAATTGGTATGTTTAGACCACTGATACTTAAAAATGATTTTTTATATAGGTGAATTTATAGCTATTACATTTCTATTTTCTATTTATTGCATGTGTTGTTTCTTTTTCTCCTTCTTTTATTGCTTCCTCTGGTTTTAATGGAGCATTTTATATGACTCCATTTCATTTCTCTCTTAGCTCATAAATTATATTTATTGTTAGAAAATTTTATTGGTCTACTCTAAAGTTTTTCATGTACCGTTTTAACTAGTCTATGTCCACCTTCAAATAACAATATACTACTCAATATGTATTTTAGAAACCTCATAACAGCGTACAATTCCTCCTCCTTCCTATTATAGCGTTGCTGTGATTCATTCATTATATAATCACACAATACATTGTTACTATTATTACTTTAAATAAACAGTTATCTTTTTGATTAATTAAAAATAAGAAAAATAAAATATTTTAATTGTATTTGAGGCCTTTATTTATTCCTTGTCTGATGTACTTTTTTTCTTTATTTAGATGTGAGTTTCTGAACTATGTCGTTTTTCTTTGCCCTAAAGAATTTATAAAATATTTCTTGAAGGGCAGGTCTATAGATGATGAATTGTCTCAGTTTTTGTCTGAGAAAGTCTAGATTTTGCCTTCACTTTTGGAGAATAATTTCATGGCACATAGAATTCTAGGTCGTGTTTTGTTCTGTCTTTCAACACTTTAAATATTTCGCTTCACTGTCTTTGCTAGCATAGTTTTAAAAGGGAAGTCTGCTATAATTTTTACCCCTTTTTTGCTATAAGTTTTATTTATTTATTTATTTTCTGCTTCTTTCAAAATTTTCTCTTTGTTTTCGATTTACTGCAATTTGATTATAACATGCCCAAATGATCAGGTATTTATCGTGTTTGGTGTACTCTGACCTTCCTAGATCTATGGTTTGGTGTATGCCATTAATTATGGAAAATCCTCAGCCATTTCTACTTCAAATACTTCTGTCCTTTTCTGTCTTTTTCCTCCTTCTGATATTCCCATTGTAAGTAAATTAAACTTTTTGTAATTATCCCACACTTACTGACCCTTCTGTTCTTTTTAAAAATTGTTACTTTTTTCCCTTTGAATTTCTGTTTGGAAAGTTTATAATAAATATATACTATATATAAATAAAGTTATTTAATTTTATATTACATATAAATAATAAAGTTAACTTATTTTTCCTCTGCTGATGAGCCCTTGTAAGGCATCTTTCATTTCTGCTACAGTGGCTTTGATATCTGACATTTTCTTTTGATTTCTTTCCTGTAATTTCTATGTTCCTGCTTACTTTACCTATTTATCCCTGTATGTTGCCTACTTTTTTTTTTATAGCATCCTGAACATATTAGTCATACTTAAGTTAAATCGCTTGATCATTCCGGCTTCTGTGTCCTATCTGAATCTGATCTAATGCTTGCTTTGTCTTTAGATTATTTTCTTTTGCCTTTTAGCATGCCTTGTAATTTTTTGTTGAAAAGTAAGATATGCTGTATCAAGCAGTATGAACTGAGGTGGGAAGGCCTTTAATGTGAAGTTTTATGTTACTATGGCCAAGAGTGGGGCTATGTTTAATGTTTGTTGTAGCTGTAGATGCCAGAGACTTCAAATTCCCATAACAGTCCTTATTTTTGTCTCCCCTGTTGTGTTTGGCATCCCTAAGAACTCCTGCTTAGATGAAATCCATCTTGCAGCTCTTTGAGGTGTAACACACTAATATTGCAATGATTCTTTATTAACATGATGGTAAAAAGTTGAGGAGGAAAACATTCTACAATATTGTGATTACATCTCAGTCTTTTAATAGGTCTGTGGACCTGAACTATATAACCTTTACAAGTTACAGTTGTTAAATTTTTCCCCCTTTGGTTTTTTTTCTTTTTTCTTTTTTATTTCAGCATACTATGGGTACAAATGTTTAGGTTACATGCACTGCCCTTTCCTCACCAGAGTCAAAGCTTCAAGCGTGTCCATCCCACAGATGGTAAGTAGGCATCAGAAACTTTTCAAAAGAAGATAGACTAATGGCCAAGAAACATGAAAAAATGCTCAGGGAAATCTCTAATCATCAGGGAAATGCAAATCAAAACCACAATGAGATATCACTTATCTCCACTGAGAATGACCTCTATCAAAAAGTCCCAAAACAATAAATGTTGGCAGTGGATGGGGAGAGATAGGAACCTTCCCCCTTAGTTTTTACAAGGCCAGAGAATGTTAGAGTGAAGGGAATGTCTTTGCCTCAGGCAGATAGGGCTCTGCTAAAGGCTTTCCCCTGGAGAGTAGCCCTTTGTTATGGAGAAAGCTCTGGGAGTATTTCACAATGGCTACTTTGTCTCTCTCTTGACAGAGCCAGGAGGAAATTTTCTTTAGTCTTCATGGTGAGAATCTAGTGTGGCTCCTGGAAGTAAAACCAAAAAAAGTGCTGTGGGAGGTGCGGTGGGGAGGGGGCCTGAAGTTGCAGTCCCAGGAATTCCCCTCTGTAGTGCTAGTTTGCCCTCAGCCTCTCACAATTCATTACAATTACCACGTAAGTGTTTCTAGCAGCCTGTGATTCCAGTGGCTTCTTCTCCAAGAAAGGAGACAGAGACTGTGACTCCACATGTGCCCGTCTCTCTGGATTTCAGGGGAGCCTTTTGTCTGGAACCTCAGTTCCCTAAGGGGTTCAATAAAAGTCATTGACTTTCAGTTTGTTCAAAAATTCTCTGTTAATTAAGAATGGGAGTGAAAACTTACAAGCTTGCAAAGATTAATTTTATCTGTCAACTTGACTGTGCTAAGGGATGCCCAGATAACATTATTTCTGGATGTGTCTGTGAGGCTATTTCTGGAAGAGTGAATTTGAATCAATGACTGAGTAAAGAAGTTCTGCCCTCTGCAGCGTGAGTGGGCATCATCCAATGCATGGAGGACCCAAATAGAACAAAAAGGCAGAGGAAGGATGGATTTACTCTCGTTGTTTGAACTGAAACATCTATCTCTGCCCTCAGACATCAGAGCTCCCGGTTGTCAGGACTCTGGATTCAGACCGGGAATTACACCCTCAGCTCTCCTGATTCTCAGGCCTTTGGATGCAGATTGAATTATACCACCAGCTTTTCTGGTTCTCCGGCTTGCAGATGGCAGATCATGGGACTTCTCAGCTTCCATAATCACGTGACCCATTTCCCATAATAAATTTTTCTCTCTCTCCATATATATATATGTGTGTGTGTATATATATATACATATGTACATTCCATATATACACACACACATACACACATATATATACACACAACTATTGGTTTCACTTCTCTGCAGAACCCTGACAAATATAGAGCTTAAATCAGAAGTCTAATTTTTTTTTATTTTTAAATAATCTAATCGTGACACCTAAAACAGCCCATTTTTTCTAAAGGCAGTCATTGATAAACTATTTTGCTTACACAGAATCTCTATACCTCTGACATCACATAGCCAAGTCTCTATTGTTCTCATAAACACAAGCATCCATGGATAGGCTTGCCTTTTTTAAGGCTACGGTGGAAAACCATGTGCCAGAGGAAATATTAGTCCTGGAGCCATTCTCAAGACTCTGGAAACCCCCACATCTTAAAAAAATTGATATCATCATCCTCCAAGTTTTTGTTTCACTGCTTTTAAAAGTAGTGAAATATATGCCACAATATGTCTCATTCTAAAGGTTGAAAATTTTATGCTATGACTATAATGACATCATTCTGCCTCCCACAGAAAGCTTTTGCTTGGAGAATTCAGCAAGAGAACAAAATTAACAGGAAACGTCACTTTCACACACACCGATGGAAAAATGTTAACATCTCCTGAATTCTATGACAGTCTCCTTGATGAGAACATATATGTCACTATAACCTACCAACGATGTGCAAACACATCTTATGAGCAGGTGCTAAACTGAGGTCATTGCTGGAAGATAGGAGTTTTGGCAGCCCTGAGAACAAAAGATTCTTCCTAGGTACAATTTCAAGCTAAGAAGTAAGAATCATGTGTAAGAAATGTTCCAGGAAGGATGAAACTTCAGGATGCTTTGGTGACAATATACAGAGAAGCCTTCTATTATTCTGTTCAACCTTCATTTCACAGATCATGCTGAAGTCTTGCTCCTTACTTAAAAATTTTGTGAAATAAAATAAAAATTTTCTACTAAGAATCCAAGTAATGTTATGATTGTTCCAATATGTAAAAGGTATGTATAACCTTTGCCCTCCTTGAGGCTCGACATCAAAGAGTGAATTATGAAAACTATACAGAAATATATGGCAGACTTATTTTGCTCAGAAGTTCCCTACATGCTTCTGAACATCTAACATGTATGACCATGTTCCCAATATCCTGAGAACAATAAAGAATGACTTAAATTTGTTAAGAAGAACAGTATAAAGCACACAGTCATTTCTCTATCTAGAGAGAATGTTAATGTGAGTTTCATAAACACAAAATAGAGGAAAGATTTTTTTCTTTGCCATAAATAAACCTAAGAAGGTTTTCTTTCTGAATGTTCACAGAGCTATAGAGTAAGAATCAGAAGTGAAATATTTTGTGGAAATAGAAGACAAATGGGATCTATACAATTTTATAGTGACAAGAAAGAAACATTCTTAATCAGAGCATGGGAGAGGTATACAAGGATATTAAACAGTAATAGCCTGTCAACCTGAGCTATTGCTCAAAGAATTAAATGTGAAATAAAAATATTACCCTAATCTCTCTTTTTTCCAGTCCCACCCTCCTCCCCTGTGTGCACTCATGCACACACACACATACATACTCCACGTATGCATAAATATACAAATATCCTTTCCTAGTACTCTGCTACATTAATTATCTCCTCTCCATTGCCTTTGCAATTCATTTCTTTCTCCTGTCTCCTTCCTTTAACCTAGCAAATCATTCTTCTGAACTCTAACTCTTTCTTGTACTTTTAACGTCTAAAATGGTAGAAAATCTGTTACTATTAGACAGTCAAACACCCACTGAATCCAGAGAATGGTGGCAAAATTTCTTTACTTTTCCCTTTCAAGTGGGTCTAAATCCATATGTCTCTGGAGGCACATGAGAAAAGTCCCTTTTCTAACATTCCTTCTCCTTTGCCATGCTTCCTCAATGCCCCACTCAGTATCCTGAGTCTTGTTTTCTCAAATTTCATCATCACACAATGGAATACCAGGAATAAAAGGGAGCTATGGGAGATGAGGACAGAGTGATAGCAAGACCATTTGTGTTAAGGAGTTTGGACTTGATTGTTTAGGTTGGTATGTTCTAAAGTATATTTTTCAAATTGCCAAAAAACTAATAGGTGCATAGTGTTTGGCTTTAGTGCCATTAGGCTTATCATATTTAAACAAGTTTCTCTGCTAAAGAGAGTTCCTTTTAGCTAATTTACCCTGTGGCTCTCCTAAGAATATAGAATGCAGCATTTGTCATGGAACCCTTTGACATTTTCCAGAACATATACTGGGAATATGCTTTAGACAATGGGATCACAAAAATATTTAAATTATATTTTTAAAGATCGCTTAAGTAGCAGTACAAAAAATGGCTTAAAGCTACTATAAATAGGATAAATATTGCCACATTTGTCATATAAGAAAGGAAGCAATAGGATAAAGCAAGCAACAGGACTGTTGAGTTAATTTCAGTATGATTGGTGTTCTGAATAAAGCTGCCATAGACAGCCATATGGAGGGGTGGAAGAGATATTTTAAGAGCTTTTTGGGAAGTAGACTTAATAGGACTTAGTTGACTGTCACTGTAGGAGGAGGGAAGGGTCCAGTGCAGGACACTGATTTCTGACACCAGAGCTGAAGGAAGGACCATAGCATAATATGTTCATTCAAATCCAGAGTGGGTGGGGGCAGTAGGAGTAGGAGAGTTTTGAGGAAGGTTGCTCCAGTGCGAGAAGCACATGAGAAAGGGGTGAGGAAACTTCTCTACAAGTTTTCATGGAACCGCACTTGCTCTAAACGGCATACTTTTTCATGTCATGTGGCTATGTAGAGTGAATAATTATCTCACATAATATATTCTTTCAGGGATAATTTCTAATTCCTTTCAATTCTATTTGGTCCTATATAAATTTAATTGATGTATTCAGCTGCCACTAAAGCTAAGACAGAACTCAGGTATGGTACCAAAATGAACATTCACCATTATTTTCTGTGTTCACCTCTTCAAGTGATCCTGTTTATATCAAATAAACAAATTGCCATTCTCCCATAAGAGAAGCTTGAAACCATGGTTGTCTGCTTTTTCCCCCTCATATTCTTGTTTTACTTTTTCACCTTTCGTAATGTCTTTCATATCCAGAAGCTTCCATAAAGGTCCTGAAAGACATAAAAGTAGAAATGAACAAATGAAAAGACATACCATTCTCTTGGATGGGAACACTTAACATCAAAAAGAAGCAATGTCCATAAAAATATCATCAGTTTTTTTTTTCCTGAAGCTAAGCAGAGTTCAGTCGGAAAACAAAAGTAGGAATAACCCTGAAATAAGGGACAATTCTCAAAAAAAGAGAAAAATAAGGGTAACCTAACTCTATACATTATTAGCACATTTTATAAACTTCCCATAGTTAAAACAAATATGAAATCCATACATGAAGAGACAAGCAGGTGGCATAATACAGAGAGAAGAACTATTTACAGTGACTTCAAAACAATAAATTGATTGTGTATACTTAGTTGAATATATTCTAAGACTCAAAAAAAAAAGCTTAAAAATAATTATACAGTCTGAGGATTCACACTTGTAGGTAGCAGTGATGTATTGTTATTGTGAGACTGCTGTATTTGTAGTGAGAAAAAAGGCAAATGAGGATTTATAAAAGTATCATTAGAAATGAGGATTGTTGACATGAGAGAAATAGGAAATAAAAATAAGATCAGTGAAGTTGGGTAAAAACCATGTAATCCTGAATTTGAACTGGAAGTGTCTTCATGAACTCATAATAAATTTCATATTTAAAAATATACACATTTCCTTGCTTTGTCCTTCAGAGATATCTAAAAAAATGTACAATTCTATAGTAATGAGCATCTCTAACACTCAAATTATAATTTCTAAATATTATTGCATAATACAAGTAATAAGGGCTCCTTGAAGAAATGGATGATTCTGGGCTCTAGGTGGGAAATTTAAAAGATGAGCCTAGGACATCTTGTCATGTAAAAATGTGAGAAAGCTTGCAAAGGCTCTATTCAAAAGCCTCAGAAGTCAACTTAAAGAGAGGCTCCATGGGCAAGGATAGGTCAATTTGAACATCAATAAAGATAATTGCAATAGATTGAAATACATCAAACATGTTTTAATCCATGAGTTCACAATAACTCTTGAAAAATAAAGAAAGAAAACTTCTCGGTCAGCTTTTAAGGATGCTAGGGAATCAACTCATCAGTTTTCAAACTGGTACATAAAAGGCAATAAACATTTATCTTAAATTTTCTATATGAACCATAAGTCAAATTATCAAATTATTGATGAGAAGTTTCTCTTTATAGCAGTATTTCAGTTAATAAATGAAAATTAATGATTGAATTAGAATATCACCATATTTTAATAACTCCTATTATACAAACAAAAAAAGATGACCAAATATTATGTTCCCCCAATAGTACACAACGCAACTTAAAAACAATTCTTGTTAAAAAGTGGTATATGTATACATGGAGTTCTACTCAGCCACAAAAAACAATGGTAATCTAGCACCTCTTGTATTATCCCAGATAGAGCTGGAGCCCAGTCCACTAAGTGAAGTACCACAAGAATGAAAAAGCAAGCACCACCACATGTACTCACCATCAAATTGGTATTAACTGATCAATACTTATCACATACAGTAATAAATTGATAATTTTTGAAGCTGAGTGGTGAATATTTTGAGGTTTGTTATATTCTCTCTACTTTTTGGTTTGGAAATTTTTCATATTAAAAGGGGGTAAAATCTCGTATTATTTCCTCCTTCTCTCTCATATCAGGTTATCATCTTTTTTTTCCTACTAAAAATTTCTTTAGTAGTGGTCTCATCAACCTGAATTTTAACCCCTAAGACTCACCCAGAACATGTTCATAATGTTCTTTTTCTTAAAACCTTAAAACACAACTTTCTACAAATAGGTACTCTGCTCAAAAATGTGTAAGTGGTTCTCTACTTTCCTCAAAATAAACCATAGTAACTTTATCCAAAATAAATCATTCTGAGTTTGACATCAAACATACCTTACAATCTGTTTCTATTCAGCTCTCCAAATACTTCTTTTATTTTTCTTTATGAATTCTATGTTCTGGTCACACCAGTCTTATTTGTACACTTGTCTATTTGTCCTTAGAACAAGCCATAGGAACTTCATCTCCTGCTCTTGCAATACCCCTGTCTGAGTAGGTGCCTTTGTATTTATCTTAAGTTGTTCCTTCCTCAAAGACCAACTCAAGTCCCATCTCCTCCATGAGGCTTTTTATACAGACTTTTTGATCTATAGTCAACTCTTTCTTCAAACTCCAGAAGAAATTATTTTCCTATCTCTCATTTTATCATATGCTCCTCTTCGTCACTAGTGTTATTTTAATGCACATGTTCTACTTTCTTGATGTCGGGGGCTATGTCAGATTTCTAAGTACTCAAACATCCACTGTAGTGTCTAATACATAATAATTGTTCAATAAATGTTTGCTGATGCTGTTGTCATCACTACCATTATTAATGTTGGTGGTGGTACTGCTGCTGCTGATGGTGGTGGTGGTGGTGATGATGACAATGATGACAAAGGAAGTTCATTTGACAATTGTTGTCAGAATCCCAAAATTTCTTCATTGAGATGACCTTGAATCTAGAGACTTCTGGCTGAATTAGAAAGTAGTGACTCATAAAATTGAAAATCCAGTTTTCCTGTGGTCCTTAGAAGTCTAATCTGTATATTTCAATAATTTAGTCTTCACAATCAAGATGATTTAAAACACACAAATAGACAAACAAAAAAAACCAAAATTCTGTTTTCAAAAATTTTTATTGGCGCTGTATACTCCCAGAAAAAATTACAAATATCTTGAGATAGTGTTGAAAGTTTATAATTTGTTCTAAAATCCAGAATCAAATTTTAGGGCAACATAATTTATTTAGATTGAAGATCAGAAAGGGCCTTTCTGCTAAAGTAAGACTTATGCTGGCTCTTTCATGTGCAGAAAAAGTTACCTAAGACAGTTTGAGAAGGCTCTAAATCTAGAAAGAGCAGTGAAGTTACAATATAGAGCATCTGTTTGTGTTCATTACCTCTTGATTAAATGTTTTTTAGAACAATTGATGGTAGAAATTCTTTATATAGAAATTATGGTCAGTTTAAATTTTTCAGCAGTCTTCCATACGTCTATGGCTTTGTGTTTCCTGTTTACCCCACCACTAGAAAATTAGAAATATTCATATATATTTCCTTTTCTACTTTTACAGTTCTCTGTGTTACATTTAACTCTTTGATCCTTCTGATTTTACTTTTTACATAAGGCATGAGAGAAGACCTAACTGTTGTTTCTTACGTGGTTAGTCATTTGTTCAAATCCCATTTATTGAATAATAATAATGATTAACATTTATCGTGGTTTACTATGAGCTAGATATTGTGTCAAATGCTTTAATATTTATTATCTTTGTTAATTTTCAGTGTAGGTATTATTATAATCCCCAACTTTCAGATAAGGAAACTGAAGACTGTTCAGTGATTTGCCCAAGGTAATAAAGCTATTAAGCATAAAATCTGAGATTAGAACCAAGAGGTATAAGCCAAGATTTCATTCTCTTCACAATTATACTTTGCTGACTTGAAAAATCCTTCCCTTGCTCAGATTTGAAAAGTTTCTTTTATCATATAATGCATTTGTATATTATATATGTAAATATACATATATTTATACAAATATACTTCTCTGGCTGTTTCTGGGCTAAAGAACTCAGTATATGCCTTATATGTGCAATAATTTTAAGGTAATTAAAGGACTTATGGTTAGTTCTTTTTGCTCCGTGTTTCTATGCTTCTGTGAAGAATTTTGAGAGTAAAGGTAGAAAACACATTTTGGTGTTCAAAAATAATTTGGTCAAAATTCTCTCTTCTGTTTTTCTTCTCTTTCCCTCTCATGTTGTTTTTACCTTTTCTCATGCTCAATTTGATTGTAGAATTTGATCTGACAATATTAAACTTCATGTAATATGGTTACATGTTTTTGACAACTTTTATAGTAAAAATATTCCATGCACTATACGATTAGTTTCTAATTGGTATCTGCTTTCTTTATGTATTATTATATAGTTCTTTTGTGATATATTAACAGAATACATGGAAAAATTAGAAAACATTCTCCTAGTCTCATAGTCCCTGCTATGAAAACATAAATATTGTTTGCTCTCAGAGTGTGTTACCCACAAAGCTTAGCTGTATTTTGGAAGACCACAATGTCTGTCGTCATGCATTGTAATCTCTTGAGGTATTCTTTAAGAAGAGCATCATTTCAATGTTTCTCCACAGGATTATTAAATTTTCAAAGGTTTCATTTTTCCTTCCTTAACAGTGCTGTATTAATTAGAATTGCCACCTGCTCTTTGATAGACTCCTTCATAGGACTTATCTCTTCTTAATACACTTATGTTAGAAGTAGCTATTGATGAGTTATTGGGACACGTTCCCTCCTCTGTACATTGAAAACTAAGACTGAATTGGGCACTTAAGGAAAATAAATTCACTCTTTCAGGCCACCAGGGTACCATTTAAGGCCCTTTTATAACATTTTCTTTAAACCAGGTCATCATGATGTCATTTAATCATTTTAGAGCACTGAAATAGATATTTATGAGATGACTCCCTAGTAGTCAGTGAGAATTAGTGCAAGTCTCCAAAACCTATGACCCACTCCAAAGCCAAATGGCATGAACT
>CAUYSK010075195.1:20000-31475 GCA_963575035.1 Avahi laniger
TTATTGTTATTCTTGAGTAATACTAGGAAGTTGCTAGACCAGATGAACTTCCTATGACCTGTTTAGTAGACCCAAACAATTGAGAAATGGTTATTCAATCACTCCTAAGGGTAGATTTATGCAAGACAAGTAGAATATCATGACCTTTTGATTTATTTTATATAACCTTTCATATACACTTTTTCTCACAATGCCTGGCACATATCAGTGAGAGGAGGTGATGGGTTGAAGTAAGGCTTTGCCATAGGATGTAGAGAAAATGTGCCGTTATTCTACATTATCCCCAGTTCCATTCTCCCAGCGGTTTTCACCTCTGGACTCCAGAGAGGCTGGTCCAACCGGCTCCATTTCCCTAATTGTTAGGAAAAATCAGTATAAATGGTGGACAAATCTTAGGAGTGAGTGGGATCATCTAGGGATATAGAGAGAATGTGGAGAATAGAAGATGGAATTCTGAGGTGCACCTGTGTATAATGAGTGTGGGGAGGAACAGAATCCCATGAAGGATTCTGAGCTTTAATCCTTTAGGTGGTGAAAAACTAAGAGAAAACGAGACCACGAGAGAATCAAAAAACTGATAGGAGAGGAAATAGGAAGGAGGGTGAGACTAACAGCATCAAATGACACAGAGAGGATACAGGAAAAACATCTATTGAATTTGTCAAGTTAGAAATCAACAGTGACGTTCCTGAGAGCAGTTTCAGTGGAGTGGTGGGGAAAGAAACCAGAACACAGCAAGTTTAAGAGAAGTAAAGGGTAGAAAAGTTTATAAAATGAGCATAAACAACCCTTTTAAAAAGCTCAGCTGAGGCAAAGCCAAAAGTGTAAGCAGTAATTTTGCCTATTTTGATATGAACCAGAAATTCTACACGCTTCAGAATGTTTTCATAGAAAAAGTCACCAATGCCCTGATTAAGATCTATACAACTGTTCCTAGGGACTCAAAAAGGCAATTGCCACCCCTCAATTTTTCTTTCTGTTTTCTTTTCTTTTCTTTCTTTTTTTGTAACAATACTAGTTTTTCTTAGTCATTTCTAAAGCACCTCCCTGAAAGCAAATCCAAACAAAGGAATACAAGGAGAAACTAGGCATCTGAACTTTTTGCCTCTTTTCCACCCGTTATTTACTGAGATTTAAAAAATTTCCCCACATTCCAAAAGTAGAAGACAAGTAAGTTTGTGTTTAAGTCATATGGATTATAGTAAAATAATCTGTCATCAACAGATTCTGTCATTGCTTTCTTAATAGGGATGCTGATATATATTACTGAAGTGAAATGTAGTTATAAGAAGAAGTTTATGTTATTCCGTTGTTGATTTAGAACATTTAGCATTCCCCTCTTAGTCTGATTTATCTTTTTCTGAAGTAGTTATACTTTCTCCAACCCACCTCTTCTGAGGTCCTGTCCAAAGTGCTCATGAAGAAGGATTTGATAAACTCATTCATGCTAACAAATGATGAGAAACACAGCCTGACATGCAACGTCTCCCAAGATGGCTGCATATCTGAGACCCCAAGCGAGGAATGAATCTCAAAGTGAAGAATTTATTCTCTGATTGTGAAGAGGACGAAGCATTAGTTTTTAGATCTAAGCAGGGCCCTACTAGAATATCTCAATAGGATGTATTCTACCTGACTTTATTTAGGTAGAAGTACCTAATATTTTCAATTAAAGGAACTTGTATCCTCTTGAAAGATCTCTGTGATGTAAGGACAAGTTAACTTTTCACTGATATTTTAGAAATGTTTCTCATGAGGTAATTGGTAGATTTTCATTTAGACATTTGTGATTACACAGTTTAAGATTTCAAAGGAATTTATGTAGCAGGCCAACCTTTTGATGTCACAATTCCATGGCTTTTGCTCTTATAAACATATGAGAATATTTAAAAGAAAATGGTGGAAACTTATAAATTAAAGGTCCTTCAATATTGATCAGGTTGTAACAGCTAATGAACATTTGCAAGGCTTTCATTTCATTTAGATGAATGACAGGCCCTGACTGGCAGCCTCAAGACAGCTCCTGAGCATGATTACAAGAAAGTAATTTGCCTTTGTCAGAGACAAACTTTCGGTAATAGTGTTCTCTTGGCTTAATAAAGGTAAGCACCACTTACAATCTGTACTTCATTTTGCTTCTTTTCTATCCTATAGCGTGTTGATTGTTTTTTTTTTTTTTATAGTAGTTGTTCACATAGTTCTTCATTTGTACTCTCCCACTCTGTGGATATTCTGATTCTCAAGCTTCTAGCTATAGAATAGTTACACAAAATGCAGTTTGAATTTTTATAAGCCAATTTTCATCATCATTACCTAATGTACCAAACTTTCCAATACAATTTTCTTTGGATTTATGTTTGTATGCATTGAAAAATCCCTCTGTGTTTCAATATGGATTAAAATAATTACTAAAAAACATGTGCCAAATAAGTTAAAAACAACTAACCTCCATCTTGAGAAATCACATAAAGGATTTATGAAAGATGTAGACTACGAAGATATTTTCAAATAATGACAGGTTTAATTATGATTTAATCGGTAATGACAACATGTATAACTTAGGAAGTTTATTTAGCAATGAAAAGTTTACTATTCTATTACTCTGTAGTTAAACTATCTGAATCAATCATCTTCAGTCTGGGATCTTCAAAGGGACAGAACAAGATTTAGACTGTCCTTTAAATTTTTCCAAACACAATTTTCCTCTAAAGTTATCCTTTTGCAACAGCAAATCAATACACACTTTAAATTAAATAGAAAATATAGAAATGTATTTTTAAGTTAGACTTTGACAAAAAATTGTAAAATATTTTATGACTTAAGTAATAATGAAATATATTTAGAAAAATAATTATTACATGAAGCATTACTTATGAAGTATCAGTATGAGACCCATTGTTTCTCCACTTTTTTCACTTATTTAAGTTTATTTATTTTTTTATTCTTTCTATCCTCCTTCAACTTATCTTTTCTCTCTTGGAAAGATAGATTGTCAAAACATCAAAGTAAGGTCTCATAGGAGATGCTTGCATTTTCGAAAGCTCCATCTTCTCTCCTATATCTTTGGCTCCCTTGCGTTTTTCGTGTAAGCCAGCTATACATAAGGACTGAAAAGATATGTGATAGTGGAAATCTAGCTCAAGAGCTAAACTAATGGGTAAATAAATTGGGTGGCATAAATATTTGAGAGGATAAGTAAGCACTTGAAATTACACAGACTTCCTCATGACAGGAAAACCTAATTTCTTCAACTTGACAATTAAACAACAAAATATCTCTCATGCACTTTTCTTCAAAACACATTCCAGACTTGAGAATCATACTTAGAAATAAAGTCAAGGCCTTTTATTTTAAAAGTCTAGGCTATAGGGAAATTTTGCGGTGGCTACACAGAGTTTATGGAATTCTGAAGATGAACTTACTTACTAATAATGGAAATTTAGAGTAACCTTTGTTTCTAAGGTAATGCATTTTTAAAGGTATGTTTGTTTATCTATCATGTCAGGAAGGAAAATTTTCTATTGCTCTTTGAGTTTACTACACAGTAATTTTGAGAAATTATCAGTGGAAGATTTCATAATCCAAACAAGTGGCTTTAATAAAGTAGAGTAGTTTGCACAATATGTAAAATCACAGAATGTCTAATGAAGAAGTAGAAGTGTTTGTTATTTGTCAGTTTCATAATGTGGCTTATGTTGAGTATAGATAATCTCACTGTACTGTTATAAAGTATGTAATATGTTGTCTGAATTGTTGTGGCTTTGGATTTCAGAAGGGAGAGTAACTGCTTTCAGGTTTTACTCGCATTTTGGGGAAACAAAGAGCAAGTGCATTTAAAGCATCCTTAGGTATACAATTGCACAAGAGTCTGAACAAAAGGAAATCCACTTGGAAGAGAGGCCATGAAAGAACGAAGGAGTAAACCTTCAGTGCTGTAGCAACCATTTACTTATATCATTGGGCTTGGTAAGGAGGGTGCCAAGATATTTTTAGAGGGAAAAATACTTTTAATATACTGCCTCTGACTCAGTAAGGGGTAAGCCCTAAGTGATGCATGTTTCTAGGATCAGAGAGGGCCTTCTGGGGTTTATCTGTAATTAGGGATATATCTATACCTATATATATCTGTCTTAGAAATATAATTATATGAGATATATTTGTTGTTAATGCCCATGTTACTATTTACTGAGGATCTAGTTTAATTTGGAAAATATCAAGCCTTTGTCACTCGCATAAACCTTATTTTCAGAACTGGGAACAATAGTTGCTACCATTTATCCTTTGATCCCAACCTTCTCCAAATTCTTCTCAAAGTCCGGGATTCTCTTTCAACCCAAACAAAACGACACAAACCTTGGAAGACTTTTTCTAGTATAATATTTTATAGTATTACTGTTCCCTAAATACAATTTAGGGAACACCCATCTAAAAACACAAAAATTTTGGAAAGTGGTAAGTTAAGTATAACTTGTTTTGTTTCCATTTACCTGTTTTTGTTTTTGTTTATTTTGAAAACTAATCTGAGTTCAACATATAAGCAATAACTTTGTATCAGCTGAATAGAAGAAAAGTGATATTGGTCAATGGCCTACCCAACAATGTGCTAACTACTTTGATGCCTCCATTTGCCAAATGTACTAAAATGAATGTGCAGAATATACTGCAATGAATCCCTTGTGAGATTTCAAAACAAACCCAAGGTTCTGGGACCATTATTTGCACAGCCCAAGAAAGTATCTATTCATATAGGTGGCTACAAAAGCAACTATTTTCCAGGTATTTGGAAAACCAGATTTAATAAACTTCTATCTCAATTGCTTATTCTAGGTACTGGAGGTGGCAGTTGGCCACCAAGGCTACCTAGAGAAATCACAAATAATGAGAAGGTAGGCTTCCCTTTAAATGAAGTATTAGATCTTAGCTGCAAGATTAGAATTGCCACACTATTATAACCTAATATAACAAAGGAACTGTTTTGCCAATTAAAAGGGTATCATAATTTTTCAATATTTCATCTGTTATTTCTTTTTTTTTTTTATTTCAGCATATTACGGTGGTACAAATGTTTAGGTTACATATATCACCTTTGCCCCGCCATAGTCAGAACTTCAAGCATGTCTATCCCCCAGAGGGGGCACATCACACCCATTAGGTGTGAATATCCCCATCCCTGCTGCCCGTTCCCACCTGCCCGGCACCCAGTGAATGTCATTACTATGTGTGCACATAAGTGTTGATCAATTAATACAAACTTGATGGCGAGTACATACATGTGGTGCTTGTTTTCCATTCTTGGGATACTTCACTTAGTAGAATGGGCTCCAGCTTTCTACAGGATAATACAAGAGGTGCTAGATCACCATTGTTTTTTGTGGCTGACTAGAACTCCATGGTATACATATACCACATTTTATTAATCCACTCATGTGTTTCATCTATTATTAATAAAATACAAAACATGTGGCCTCTCGCTAGTAGATGTGGGCAACAAAATAAGGCTTTTTATGTACATTAGCAAGTTACAGTTACACTCAGAGACCTGTAAAACAAATAAATTGGGTCTCTTAAAGCTATTCACTGAAAGTAGGATAATTGTACAAAAATATATCAGGACACAGTTTACCCATTGGTAAAATGAAAATAAGGATTTTATTTATATTAAAGGGTTATTAGAATATTAAATGAGATAATGCAATATGCTGATTGTGCCTTGCATGAAGCAAGCTTTCAATAGATTTTAGTTCCTAATACATGATATTTCTCTTTGGTTACTAGTATAATTTGGAAAATTCAACTATATTTATGTAATAGTCACTTATATAATGCATATTATTCTGAAGAACACCTTTGTAATGACCCCTAAACAATTTAGCAAAATTTCTCAATTTAATATGGAAGTGAGTATAAGTTTCCTTTTTTAATGCCCACAAAATAGCAATGGTGAGAACCATTCTTACAAATCATATTTTATATTAATATAAGTCTGCTAACTCCTCTCCTTGACTGTCACAGAAGATCTTCTTAAGTCATGTAGCAAGTCCATCTGTGCTTCTGTTCAGTACAACACTTATCTATTGAGTGTTTAATACGTGCAAAGCATGAGTAAAATACCCTTCTCTTCAAAGAGTTCATAAGCTGTATTTAGCTTCAATTATTAACCTGGACATTTAGCCAAGGTAAGTCAGAAAACTCTGAAAGGCCTGCCACCGTATGTTATAACCAACGTTTAAGTTTAGAATAACTTTAATTGTTGGTAATCTTAACAGAAATACAGCCCATTTTTTCAAATACTGTGTGTCCCTATTACCATATTTGCAAAAGAGGGAACCAAAACAATGAGGATCAAGCGAATTGCTTCATTATTAATAAATCAAAAAGTAGAACTCACTGTCTCCTTTTATGTTTAATCGAAATCTCCAGAGATAGTAAATTGTGGACCATTTAAATTAAAAAGAAGTGTTAAGATTTATTGGAACAATTTGGAAATGGGTATTCCATTAATATAGAATTCCCAGAAGCAATTTTAGTTATGTGTACTCTTTGTTATATTCTAAGAATGGTATAGTTTGCCTCAAACAATGATTAAAAAATAGAAACAGTATCCACCAATGGATATATTTTCTTTTCAAATTTACTGACAAAAAATGGTACAGATGGTACCCCAAATAAGAGACTGGCATGGGCCAGTATCTTCTCTGTGAAAATGACTAATGTATCACTACGTTTCTGCCAGAATTACATGAAGAGCCTGCCAAAAATGATCATATCATTATCAGCTACTGTTCCCAATTGTGCGCTGTTTGTGTCATATATGGCTCCTCTGAAATGTAGAACTCCAACCTAAAGAAACCCTCCTAACATTATAAAACATGAACTTTTGCACATTTTTAAAATGATTTAAGGAAACTGCATTTGTTCTATGGTAAACAGATATATTTTCTTGTTGTCAGTAAAAAAAAAAAAAAAAAAGCAGTGCAAAAAATAAATGAGATTCAAGTGTCAAAGCTTACATGTGTAAAGCCAAAATAGAATACAAAGAACATTTGATCTAGGTGTTTATATAGACCAATAAGCTTTGTTGTCTCATCTACCATAGATTTTGGGCTAATAGACATCGACCAAACATCTAGCACTAACCATTTGGTCATATGAGGTCATTGATTTCCTCAGTTTGTGAAGCTTGAATAAAGAATAATTGAATGGGATGGTACAATATACCTAATTATCATAACATACCTTATAACATTAAAATGAAAATGAATGTGAAATAAGATGTTACTCTAGTTAAATATTATACAGTAAGCATCTTTTAGCTTCTTATTAATTCAACCCTGGACCCAAAATTTAGTAAGTTTTAAAGTGAGAAAAAATATATATATAATCAAACATCAAGGAACTGGATAATGATATACACACATGCATACAGAAGCTTCTATACTATTAATTATAAAATAATAATTCATATCTTTTACAAACTATATTTTCTGATTATAAGATGTTGTCTCAGTGTAGAAAATTTCCAAAACAGTATTACTCATGAGGCTTTACTAACTGCCATTGCTGCCAAATTTCTTAATTCTGAATATACTTTAGAATCCAACACTCCACCCCACGTTATATAAATCAGGATCTCTAGGGATAGGTCAGGGAGTGAGAATCGCAGGCCTTTAGGATGAAGTCCACACCCTTCAGTATAGCCTGTCTTTTCTTTCATAACATAGCAATGTCCTACTTTTTCAGCCTCTCTTCTAACTTCCCCCCACTGTGAAAATATTCTAAGTCTTAGCTATAGTTAGTCGTGCACCACTCCCTTCATATGTCTGAGCCTTCATCCTGGCCTGCCTGACTTGGCCCAGGCTTTCCCTTTGGACTGAGATACACTTGGTACACCTTTCCGTCCTAACCTTCTGGACTCCAAGTAACTGCTCTAAAACTCAGCTATAAGGAAACGCATTCCCAACACCTAGAGCAAAGTTATCTGATCTGCCTCTTCTCATGAAGCCATGAGGTCCTTAAAGACCATCAACTGGCATTCTTATATTCCCAGTGCCCAGGGAAGTCTTGAATATGGTACAAATTCAACCTTTTGCTTAGCCACAAAAATATTTTTCTATCTTTTCTCTTAAATCAATACGCAACAATAGAGTTTGATATCCAGTCATGAGCCTTCTTTCCCAACCACTCATTTTCTAGCACTGGTTTCTACTGTCAGCTTCAAATCTCGGATTCTATACTTGAGAGTTGATTTTTAATCTAATACAAAGCACATTAAGACTTCTAGACTGAGGGAAATTACTAGTTAGATAGATATGTTCCTTAATTCTGTTGTCTTTTTTCTGTTCTTCATCTGATTTTGCCTTATGGATTTTCTAGTGCCTGTGCAACTAGATGTACGATTCACCATTTATTGAATTTTTTGAATTCTTTGTAATTCTGATCCACTGCTTTAACTTGAAATTTAATAACTTATTATCAGTTTTTGAGTTGTTAGTAATAGGTATGGTCACTGCAATATTTAAGCCCCCAATACTAGCATACTGCAGTTTGCATTGTTGCAACTCTTTATCATTAATTCATAACATAATGCTTATAGACCAACCCATCTATTTTAAAGTATTCTTTAATTATTTGACAGAAATCACAATAGAGCTTGACGATTTTCTTCAGTCTTTAACTAAAGGCAAAAACAATGTCTTTCACTTAGAAAGATTTTATGTTTTAACATTACTCTCCTAACAGAAATTGAGATATACAGCATTACATGTAAAATATTTCAAGAGAAAAATGATGGTTAGAAGAAAAGTGTTATTTGAAAATTAGTCTTTTGGGGTAGGGGAAGGTTGAATAGATGAAGCACAGGACATTTTGGGGACAAGGAAAATATTCCATATTACACTGTAATGGGGGATGTATGAGACTGTGCATTTTTCAAAATTCATAGAACTTTATGGCACAAAGAGTGAACCTTAATGTATGCAAATTAAAAAAGAAAACATTTAGAAAGTCATGGAATCAATGAATGGAATACAGAATGTTACAAAAAATAATCTAATTATAGTATTATACAAATGTAAAAGGATCTCACTTGAAAAAAGTGAAGGAAAGATGCTGACCTAAGTAACCAGAAATGAATGGAGTCTGTAAGACTGAAAGATAAAGGAATTGTGCACAATTACTGTACTCTAGATGGACCGGGTTTCTCACTGTTGGGGTGGGAGATGATGGACAAGCATGAGAAGACTTGAATAATTCATGTGGTGATGGGTTGGAATTGGAGACATCAGTTTGAATTTAACATAAATACAGGTGGGGGTATAGATATAAGCATATATACACGGGTGTTTTTTTCTTACTCTGCCAGCTGAAAGGGCTAAAAGCAATAAAACTCTAGTGGTAACGAGTTTAACTAGTACCCAGATCTTGATTTCTAACACCACGCTCTGATAAAAAGAACAAAAGTTGCTTGGAAAAATGACTGATCCTAGGACTGGGCAGGAAATCTACAAGATGAGGCTAGAGTGTACTGTACTGCCAGAAAGTAAAGACATGCAAAACAGACAGACAAACTGCAATGACGGGGGTATGTCAAAGAGGCACTGGAGCCAATTAAAGATTTCCCAATGTCCGCACTGGCACAGCTTGAGCAAAATAATGATAATAAAATAATTTTGAAATGTAGACCAAAGAATAAAATAAACAGCCATGAGTAAATACTGATATAAATAAGTTATTGAATAAATAAGAGATAAGATAGACAAATAAATAAATAAGATATACAAATATCCCATGCAGAAAAATTCCAAATAATTTATGTACCTATTTTTCCTTCAAAAGGGTAGAAGATAACTCTCCACATTTTAGGAGTGGGCTGCTCATAGTGACTTTCTTCTAGAGAATACAAAAGAAACAGTGGTGATTAAAACAAACAGTATACAGTAGAGAAA
The DNA here is from genome assembly GCA_963575035.1 of Avahi laniger. Classification (NCBI taxonomy): domain Eukaryota; kingdom Metazoa; phylum Chordata; class Mammalia; order Primates; family Indriidae; genus Avahi; species Avahi laniger. The sequence continues at coordinate 29,945 of CAUYSK010075195.1, forward strand.
CCTGACCAACACTACCTCACTCAGTTGATCATGGGCAATATCAACAGTGATAAATCATGTTAATAGTATGTGCTTTTGATATAATATGATGAAAATGATACTTTATCTTTGTGGTTTCCCTCTTGAAATCTCATAATCCCAGTTTAATAACAATAAAATCATCAGACATACACGATCTGAGAAATAGTCCACAAAAAACCTGACCAGCACTTCTCAAAACAGTCAATATCATCAAAACCAAGAAAAGTCTGAGTTATAGTCATGAGCAAGAGGAACCTAAGGAGACACGACAGCTAAATGTAAGAATATAGAAAAGAAAAGGATGTTAGGTAAAATGTAAGGAAATCTAAATAAGATGTGGATTTTGGTTCATACTGATATGTCAGTATTGGTTCATTATTTGTGTCAAATGCCACACTAATTTAAGACACTAATAATGGAGTAAACTAGGTGTGAGGTATATGGGAACTCTATTATCTTTGCAACTTTTGTGTAAATCTAAATCAATTCTAAAATAAAAGTGTATTTTTAAAAAAATAGTCTTGAAGTGAAGTATAGATGAACTTAAAAGTGTTTTTATTGAGTTCAAAATAAACGGAGGAAGTAATTTAATAGATAAAAGCTCAATGGAAAAGTTTTCTATTTGCACATTGGCTCGAAGACCTTGCTTAAGGAGGCGAGTCAGGGCTCCAACGACAGTGGGGGCCGTCACAGTGCCGTAGTAGCCAATGGGCATGAACGTCCACACTGGGAAACAAAACCTCAGGACCAGTTGGAAATAATAATAGAACTCTCAGTCCAAGGTACCCAAATTGTAGCAGACTTTTTATTTTTTGTTTTAGTAAACTCAGTTTATTTATTTATTTATTTGTTGTGTGTGTGTGTGTGTGTGTGTGTGTGTGTGTGTTACAAGTTTGTTTTTTTTAATGAAAGTTTTTGGATCCCTTGTTAGGTTAATAGCATCCAAAGATTCTTTCTGTTTTAAAATCCTGTTCAAAATATTGTTTAAACTATTTTACTTAATTAATTCATAAAATAAAATTAAAGCAGCATAAACCGAAAAAATTATGTTTTACAGTATTAATAATGAATATCATGTGACAGTATAGCCTCAATAAATATAATGTAGAAGCTAGAGGCTTTTCCAAAGTACACAAAGCCATATTTTGTATTTTTTTTAGTTCAAAATATTATGAGGGTACAAATGTTTTTGGTTACATGTATCAATTTTGTAATGCCTGAGTCAGGGTTGTAAAAGTCTGCCTATCGCCTAGATAGTGTTCATTGTACCCATTAAATAGGTTTTCGCCCATCCCTTCCTCCCCCAATACCCCCTGATTGATTTCCACTAAATTTTACTTCCCTCTGTGTGTATGAGTACTCAATGGTTAGTTCCCATTTAAGCGCAAGTACATCCGGTGTTTGTTTTTCCATTCTTTAGATACTTCACTAAGGAGAAGGGTCCCCAATTCCATCCAAATTGTTAGAAAAGGCATTAAGTCATCTTTCTTCATGGCTGAGTGGAATTCCA
>CAUYSK010075197.1:0-60000 GCA_963575035.1 Avahi laniger
TCCCTTAACTAATTCTATCTACATGAACAAATGGTTATAAAATCTTTCAAAGATTAACTTCTGCATTCTAAGGTAAATTTATCACTTAACAGAGGGGTTAAACAGATATATTGGCTCCATATTTTCTTTATCAGGTTATTGCGAATGGAGACAGGTAGTCTGGAGTATTAAGCAGGAACTTGCTTTTAGCCAGGGTGGCTGTCTGTTCTGGAGGGCACTCTATTATCAGCTCTCATCCTGTAGTTTTTAACAGATTCACTTTGCTTTACAAAGCAAATCCAAACCTTTAGGTCTGAGAAACGTGGCACCTTGTGGGATACAGCTGCTACTGTCTTTCATGGAGGCCCTCTGGAGTGCAACAGCATTTGAAATGCAAACTAAACACGTTCACATATTCCTTCAGGGCGGAGCTCTGCAAAAACTCCTGAGACAAATCCTATCTGCAAACACATTTATATTAATTCACGGAGCAACATCCTGCCTTTCCTTGGAGAAGGGATTATCACAGGAGATGTGACTGTCCTAAAGATATGGTTGAAGCTATAGTTCGTTCTGCTGTTTACTCGGGAACTCTGTAAAAGCAGATTCTCAAAACACAATTTTGAAGGAGAGAGATATACATCTCTTTTCTGCTTTCTTCAGAAGTTGTACAAAACAGAATTCCTGCAGGGTACCTGTCAGTGAGAGAACTCATGGGATTGATTTTTAACTGTTAACTGGAAAAATTATAGGATTAGGTATTTTCCTGTTATTTTTGCAAGGCCGCCCCTTTCAGGATGACAGTTTTTTGAGGCTTGTTCACATGTTACCTGTCCAAAGCAAAAGAACAATGTTCAAGCTAGACAACTGAGGTGGGGGACAGGTCTTTGGGGTGTCACAGGCGTAAAGGTTCTTGCCAAGGTCACAGGAATTTCAGGATGTGTACACAACTGCGCGATAGTGGCAAGTTTACTGAGTGAAAGTGGACCGGCTTTGGAAAAGCTTGTGCAGAAGCTAAAATACCCTCTCAAGAAAGGGAGTGGGCAGGCTGGAAAGGAGGAATGCCCCGAGCCTTGGGCGTTCTGTTCTTATTCATATATTCATGTAAGTGGAGAGGTCACTGGGCACCTGGACAATGTTGGGAAATTATTAGCTCTTCTCCCCAGGTCTGTTTGTTCAGGCCAGATGGCTAATCTTCCAGTCCCTCCCCCCTTGTTTATACCTAACTGAAGACCTGCTCTAATAGGGGGAGGCACCTTCTTAGATCATCACTTGGACGCTAAGCAACAAGCAAATGGTCTGGCTTTTGACAGTTGTCAGAGGGGTTGAGTTTTCCCTTCAGAGTCATACATGGAACGTGCAAATATCCTTTTCTGTTTTGTGCTGCTATACCAGAATACCACAGACGGAGTAACTTACAAAAAACAGAAAATGCCTCAACAGTTCTGGAGGCTGGGAAGTCCAAGATCGAGGAATGGGCAGATTTCTTTGTCCAGTGAGGGCCTTCCTCGCAGACCCTTACTTGGCGGAAAGCAAAAGGGCAAGGGAGCCTAATGCTGTGTGAAGCGACTTTTATTAGGTCCTTAATTGCATTCATGAGGGAAGAGCCCTCATGGTCTAAGTGCCTCTTTAAATGCTCTGCCTGTCAACACTATCACATTAAGTTTCAACACCTTAATTTTGGAGGGGCTGCATTCAAACCATAGCACATATATATATATTTTCTTCTTTCTTTCTTTATTTTTTTGCTGAAGGTAACTTTAATAAGGCATGGGCTGACTCTTGCTTTTTGGGGTTATAAGTCAAAGAGGAAGGGCATTACATCTGTTAGAAAAGGAGACAGTTCAAAGGAGTGCTTTGCAGCTGCTGTTCCCTAAGCCTGAGATGCTCTCTCATAGCAGGTCATCTATTAATACTTCTCCTCACTCAAGGCTCAAATGCCACCTTTTCTCTGAAGCCTCCCTAAACTGCTCCAGGGAAAGACCAAGTCCCCTTTGCATGTAACTTCTGTTACCGTGCTTCTCACATTGTGTGGTCGCCATTCCCCAGGCTGCTGGGCTGTGAGTAGGGCCAGTTGCACCTTAGTTGTTTGCCCATCAAGTCCTATACATCAAGTCCCATGCTTGTGGGGGAGGTCTCATCTCAGGGAGGCATCACCCAAGGCTCTCGGACCACTGCATAGCACAAATCTTTATCATCATGAAATCGTTCAAAGTGATTTCACCAGTGACTTACACACTCGGCTCACAGTGTGTATGAATTTCTCCTCCCTCTTCCCCACCATCCCTAACCCTTAAGGATCAAGTAGTGGGGGACAAGCTATAGAAGAAGATTGAGAAAGATTGGAGCTGGACTGAATAGGAGGAGAACAGGCACAGAGCGAAGTCATGGGAATCAGGGCATTTGGAAGGAGGAGGGTAGGTGGCTCGGCTGAACTGAGTCTGCTGAAGGCGAGTAAGTGGAAGCCTGCAGAGCATGGAGGTGTTGTTTGGTGACCTGTGGAGGGAGATTCTGCTGGGGTGGGGAGAAAGCCATCTTAGGGTGGGTTGAGGAATTAATTGAGTGGGGAGAAGGAGGTAGAGACAGCAACCGAGGCCACTTTAGCAATGTTTAGCTGTGCAGGAAAGGAGAAAGGGTGGTGGCTAGAGGTGGATGCAAGATCGAGCACGGTTAGTAAATGTGGTAATAATTAGAGCAAGGTTTTCATGCTATGAGAAGTTTGAGGGAGAAATGGAAAAAACCTGAGAGGACAAAAGCGTTGACCAAAGATTCTGAGAAGGCGGAAGGGATGAGATCCTGAAATAAGGTGAAGGAACTGGCCTTAAAAAGAGGGACGCTATTTATGTTCTACATGGTGGGGAGAAGGAAACAGGATGATAGGAGTAAGAATGTTTGGGGTACATATGAAGTGAATAAAAAGATCAACCATGGAACCTAAGCCGGGCAATGACGGTAATGAAAGCAAGAGAGACTGTCAGGGACAAAGAAGTTAGTTGTGTGATGGGACTGGAAAGCTGGCCATGTTCTAGAACAAATTAGTGGCATAGTAGGTCGGTGGGCATGGGCAAGCTGAGGGACAGGAAGCTGTGATCTGAGAGAAAACCTGGAGGGGGCGACAGTGGAGAGAGTTGCTGGAGATGAAGAGTTCAAGGCCAGAGTGTTGCATGAGCTGGCCTCGTGGGCTCTGCGGTCTCAGATACTGGCATGTGTGAGTGGAGAGCATGTTTGCAAACTGGGTTCAGTAAATAAGGGAAACTGGCCAGGAGGGCAGAAGAGCCAGCAGTGAGGCATGGCAGAGGGAGTGAGTGGTGGCCTGGTCCTCAAGGGAAATGGTCCCCTTTCTTACTCCTTCCCCTCCTCCCCTCCTCCCACAAGAGGGGGAGGCTGTGATGGTCCTGAGGCTCGGCTGAGGAGTAGGGAGTTAATGGACCCGACCTCCTTACTCCTGGAAAGGAAGACTGTGAGAGAAGGAACAGTTTCCACTAGAGAGTGCCTCGGGGGAAGTAATGTACTCTGAAGAAAGCGAAGTTGCTCTCACTTGAGGAAAGGGAAAGGAATGTTCTAAGAAGTTGAGTGGGGAAAGTTTTGTGTAGTGCTCAGTGATGACTGACATCGGGTCGACAGTCAGCCCGTGGGGTGCACCTCTGGAACTATGTCAGGGAGGAGAGAGAGCAGGAGGGCACATCTGGCGGGAAAACATGACTATCGGGATTTAAGGCAAAGTGCTATTGTGTTACATGGAAGCGTTTTCTGTGAAAAGCCTGATTCTTTCTTTGTGGGTGAGCATGGCTTCTCCAATGTCTTCCTTTGCCTTCCACATACGGTGAAAACTAGATCTGAAGCACTTTAACATTGTTTGCAACAATACTTCGTTAAGCTGGAGCATAATGGAGAAAGGGTTATGACCAACGGTGGTTAAACTTAAGGAGTTTAGCAAAAGAACCTTTACCAGAACATTCCGCAGTCAGGTGTTCTTAACCCTTTTTTGTGCCATGAGTGAAGGGTATACTACAATGTAGTAAAGTCTATAGACATTTTCTCAAAGTGTTTAGAAATGTATAAAATATATAGGATTATAAAGGAAATTAATTATAATAAAGCAGTTCTAAAAATATTTTTTAAATTGTGATGTAATCATATGTGCTTCTTAATAAGATCTGGCAGCAGTTCTAATAACTGCTGTAAATGTGAAGTAGTGGTGAGCACAAACAATACTTCAAGATATTCGCACCAGCTCAATGTGATATAAAAATATCTACAACTTTTGATGACAAAGTCACAGATTCTGCTAATACTGCTGTAACTAGTTGCCTACATTCATGATTAAAAGAAATGCTGCGTTTCAGTTAGAGATTAGTGAGATAAAGATGTGATTTTTCCACCATCCAAGCTCGTGGACTCTATTGTTCTGTCCACAGGTGTCCAGAGGCCCCAGGCTTGGTCATCATCACTACCAAGTGTGGCAGAACTCTGGTCAGTTGAGTAGGAAACAGATCAGACTCCGGCTCTGAAAAAAGTATTTGGCAAGTCGTAAATAACCATTATTCCATTCAAGTAGCAATTGCTGCTCTGTACAAAAAAATGTGATGACGTGGTGCAATGGGTTATAACCGTGGAAAATCATTTTGATGGAGTGGACACCAAGGCTGCAAAGGCTGGGGTCACCACTGAAGGGCAGGGGACAGGAGAAAATCAACATCAAAACCTCAGGCCGTGCAGTTAAAGGCAAGGGAAAGAAAAGTTTCCTTTATTAAAAACTGTCTGATTAAACAGACATTTTTTTCTGCCAGAAAAGGATAGGTAGTATCTCTCAATGCTTTGGTTAAAATTGGATCCCACTCTGCATACTTTATGATGAGTACCTTCAGTTATCTCAGCCTATAATTGTGTACCATTCCATCCTTTTTCAAGTACATTTGCCTCTATCATCTTGTCTGTGAATCTAAAATAATTGCTGTGTGTTGAATGGTCACGTGCTTTGTCAGTAGCAGTGTTGAAACTCAGGGTCTCGCAGTTGCGTCAACAGGAAACATAGGTGTTATTGTAAGACCCACTGGCTCTTAGTTTCTCGGTGGGCTTTCTTCTAAAGATAAAGATAGATACACAGGTGATATGTTGACTAAGAGACACAAAGAATTCTGTAGTGGATTTAGTGAAGTAAATAATCTCCCTTAGAAATAAATGTGGGCATTATATCGTAGTTTTTGAAATGTAACAGGCAAGTTTCATGAGCATTTTGTAGAGAAGACTAGGTGGCTCGTGCTTTCACTCATTCCCAAATATACTGACCCCATTCAAGACTCCACCGCCAGCCACTGGGCAAAGTTGCCCCTGACTTACCTCTCCTCCTTCTCCATGATATTCCCATTCTTCCTCCGTGGTCTTCCTTCTTTCCTTGTGCCAGCTGCGTCTGACCGACCACCTTCGCTCCTGCTACTCAGCACATTCCTCGCCTTCTCGAGCGCCTTTGCACTTCCATTTCTTACCTCGCTTCTCCTTTACCCTCCTTTTTTTCATAATTTTAAAAATTGCATTTTTATTATTTTTTATTTTTTTAGAGACAGTGTCTCACTGTTACCCAGGCTGGTCTCAAACTTTTGGCCTCAAGCGATTCTCCCGAGTCGCTGGGATTACAGGCGAACGCCACTGTGCCCCTCATACTCTTTCTTTTTAATTCTTACCATCTAATTCATCAGGAAGAAGACGATACCTCATGTCCCCTCTGACTTCTTTGTAGCCCCGAATTTTCTTGTCCCAACTCTGTCTTTTAATGAAGAAAAAAAAAAAAACAGTCCACATAACTTTGCCCTAAACTGTCTCCTAATTCTGAAAACAAAACAAAAAATTAACTAGGAAAATGGAGACACAGAGCAGACATATACATTTTTCCTCTGACTGACCAGTGTTTCTTTTTCTCAGGTGAATCCAAGAGCAGAACCTAGGCACGTAATTGCAAAGTTTGGCTGATGTGTAGCAAAGATTGACAATGGTTTCAAACACAGTGACTCTGGTTTCTTTGTTCTCTTTTCTCAGCTTTTCAAGTATATAGTCAAAACTATTGAGAAAGCATACTTCTTGTATTACTACATTTGTTAAAGGATTTGGAGCACTGCAACAAGGAGGCGCACTCGTGGCAAGAAATGATGGCTGACAGCGTCACCTTGTTACTTCTCCCGCTTATGTTGTGACCACCTCCACTACTGTATTCCTAGAATTGTAGTAGAAATAATCATTAATGTTTATGTTTATTGAGTTCTTACTGTATGGTAGATACTATGCTAAAGCCTTCGTATAGATTATTTTACTAATCTTCAGAAAACTCCAAAAGGTTATGATGTGTATTTTACAGTAAGGAAATTGAGACTCTGAGAGGTTCTAACTGAGAGATAAAAATCGCTTGCCCAGGTTGGACATGGGGGCTCACGCCTGTAGGGAGGCGCCTGTGGGGCTCACGCCTGTGGGAGGCCGAGGTGGGAGGATAGCTTGAGTTTGAGACCAGAGTTTGAGACCAGCCTGAACAACATAGCAAAACCCTGTCTCTACAAAAAACGGAAAAATTAGCTGGGTGTCGTGGTGTGTGCCTATAGTCTTAGCTACTTAGGATGCTGAGACAGAAGTATCCCTTGAGCCCAGGAGTTTGAGGTTGCAGTGAGCTATGATGCTGCCACTGCATTCTAGCCTGGACAACAGAGCAAGACCTTGTCTTAAAAAAAGAAAAATCACTTGCCCAAGATTACGTAAGCTATTAAATATGAGATACCCTGATGCTGCATTGTCTCTTACTAATAAGAAGCTGAAAAGACAAAACCAGCCGTAGAAATTACAAAAGCACAGCTGCCTGGAGCCACTCAGGGCAGGGCAGATAGCTCTTTACCCTCAAGAGATTGCTCTTGATAGGAGTCAGTCTTAGACTTAAGTAGTGTTATAATTCCAGTTTTCCTATCTAAGAAGTCAGTGGAATATGAAATACATTTTAAGAATTGAATTCCATCTAGAAAGTTCTGTTTCCTTGATTGGTAAAAGTTAATTATCTGGGAAATTTGTTAATTTAGAGCAGCTCATTGCTAGATAGATAAAGGAGATATTATATAATGTTAGCAAACTAATTTGTGTTTATATTCAAAAGATAGTGAATTAAAAAATGTACTAGGTTAAGCTCCTTATTTTGTTGATATGAAATATAAGAATGGGTTGTAAAGTTATTCCCAAAGAAACTGACGTTCAAATACCTTTCTTACTTTTGTGTGTTTGTGTTTCCTATTCACTGGGGGCTGTTCCTGTAGCTAAGAAGAAATTTCCCAACATGCCTGTCTTCGTGGAAAATTCCTCCTCATGTCCTAAAATCTTCCCAGTCGGAAGCTCTACTTGATATGACAAATAACGAACTACCATTTGCCCCACTGCAAACATTTACAGATGAGCAAATAACGATAAAGAGCTCAGGTAAGTAATTCTCAACTTCCACCCCATCCTCTGGTCATGAGTTGGGTCTACAATATGAAATTATGTATAACATGATTGGGAAATATGTTCATCTAAGTTTGTGAATGGAGAGGTTTTTTTGGCAGAGGGAATAATACTTATCCAAGATTAAAAAAAAAGAAAACAGAATAAAAGGGTAAAAGTGAAGTCTTTCCCACCTCTGTTCGCTGGTTCCCCAGTTCTTCCTGAAGTCACCTGGTTTCCAGTTTCTTATATAGCCTTGTAGATTAGACATAAATATATTGTCCACTTTTTTTAAATAGTGGGGTTTTAATATTTTATGTGGAATTTAGAATTTACCTTTGTCTATTAATATAAAATACCTGTGATTGAAATAGGGAGCCTAATCAAGAAGCAGAAATCGTATGCCACTAAACCTTAAAGCAGTTTGCATTCATTTATTTACAGATACAGAGGTGTGTTTGTGTAAGTACATAAAATTATGATATATTTAAAAATTGATAGCACAATATCAAAATGTTGGTCTTATAGAATATGGATGGTAAGTGTATTCATTTTCTATTGCTGGGTATCAAATTACCACAAACTTAATGGATTAAAACAACAACCGTGGCCAGGCGCGGTGGCTCACACCTGTAATCCTAGCTCTCTGGGAGGCCGAGGCAGACGGATTGTTTGAGCTCAGGAGTTTGAAACCAGCCTGAGCAAGAGCGAGACCCCATCTCTACTAAAAATTAGAAAGAAATTAATTAGACAACTAAAAATATATAGAAAAAATTAGCCAGGCATAGTGGTGCATGCCTGTAGTCCCAGCTACTCGGGAGGCTGAGGCAGGAGGATCCCTTGAGCCCAGGAGTTTGAGGTTGCTGTGAGCTAGGCTGATGCCACGGTACTCACTCTAGCCCAGGCAAAAGAGTGAGACTCTATCTCAAAAAAAAAAAAAAAAAAAAAAAAACACAACACCCACTTAGCAGCTCACGGTTCTATAGGTCGGAGATGGTCCAGGCATGATGAGTCCAGGCTCAGGGTCTCAGAAGGCTAAAGTAAGGTAAAGTGTCAGTTGGGCTACCTTTTTATCTGAAGCTCAGAGCCCTTCCAAGCTCACATGGGTTGTGTCAGAATTCAGTTCCTTGCAATTGTAGCACTGGGGTCCCTGTTTCCCAGCTGGCTGTCAGCCAGAAGTTATTCATAGCTTCTGGAGGCCTCTGTATTTCTTGCCAGGTGGCTTCCTCTGTCTTCAAAACCAGTAACTCTCCCTCACATCAAATCCTTCTCATACTTAAAACCTGTTTCAGCAGATAGGAGCCCCATCTTTTTTAAGGGTTCACCTGATTGTGTCAGGCCCACCAACTGTCATCTCTTTCTCTTAAGGTCAGCTGATTTGGGACCTTAATTATATATATATAATTATATATATATTTTATATATATATATATATATATATATATATATATATATAAAATAGTGTCCTTCACCCTTCACAGCAGCACTTAGATTCATGTTTCATTGAACAAACTGAGAGAATACATATAGACACCAGGGGCTGGGAATCTTGGTGCCATCTTAGAATTCTGCCTATAGAATGAGCATGGTAGCCTGTAGTTCCAGCTACTCAGGAGGCTGAGGCAAGAGGATCCCTTGAGGCCAGGATTTTGAGGCTGCAGTGTGCTATGACAGTGCCTGTGAATAGCCTCTACACTCTAGCCTGGGCAACATAGCCAGACCCCATCTCAAAAAAAAATTTTTTTAAGAATTCTGACAACTACAACATGTAAATTCCTTTTCCTTTGCTCCTTCAAGTTTTCGATATGGTCTTTGAGGGAAGTGAGTTTGGGGTGGTTAAGGAAGAAACAGGGTAAGTGATCAAATATTTTATATAAATCAAAAGAATTTGCTTAGCGTGCCTTGATTCTCTGGCTTTAGTCACTCATATCTATTTATTTAGTACCTACTTGTCTAAGCACAGAAGCAACAAAGACGGGCAAGAGAAAAGTCACTGCCTTTAAGGAACTCATAGTCTAGTGGCAAAGACAGTCAAATAAAAGGAATAGTTTCAGAATAGTATGGTAAATGTCATGGAGGGATTTGGGGAGCAAAGCAGAGAGCACCTAAAGTGAGCTGGGGTGGCAGAAAGTGGGCAGGGAAGCAGTCAGGAAAGGCTTCCCAGAGAAGTGGTTCTTCAGCTGTTCCTTGCAGGATAAAGAGCAGCTGGCCAGCTGGACAAGGGGCAGGAAGCCATTCTAGACAGAGGGAGTCGCTTGTGTGAAACAAAGGAAGCCTGGAGCAAGCCAGCATGCACTGAGCTCTCAGTTCAGCCCAGTGGCTTCTCTGCACGTGTGCAGCATTTGGTATTATGATGCTGGGAAGGTTAAGAAGGTGCTTTCATCAAAATGAATTCCAGGTGCATCCAAGACTTAAAAGGTCTGGAACAGTGATTTCCAACTGGGGGCAGTTTTGCCCCCGAAGGACATTTGCAATATCTAAAGACACTTTTGGTTGCCACAACTTGGGAGTGGGAGGTGCTACTGGTAGCCAAAGGGGCAGAGGACAGAGATACTGCTAAACATCCTACAATGCCCCTGCAATAAAGACTTAACCTGCCCCAAAATGTCAACAGTGCTGAGGTAGAGAAACCCTGTTCCATATGACCACGCAGCTGTTAAAAGGACCAAGGTAGATGGGATGTGCTGTTACAAAAAGATCATCAAGATATAAGTGGGAGCAAAGCAAGGCTCGGTTAAATGTGCCTCTTATGCTTCCTATGTGTAAAAAATGCATATAAAATATATGTTAATATAGATAAATATAGATGTTTTTCAAAGAAAAGTTTTCAAAAAGAATACATAACAAACTTAAAATTAGTTGCCTTTGGGTAGAGGGACTGAGGGGCAGGGATCATGGCTTTCATTTTTCATTTTGTGCTTTCTGTGTATGCTTTTGTATTGTATACATGAATTATTTATGTTTAGTGTCATCAGGGGTTACAAAGGGGATGAGGAATTATACATGTATGTGTTAAAAAAACTTCATAAATTATATTTTAAAAGAATAAGAAGAGCACCTGTATATATTTTAACTTATTAGTTAAAAAGTAAAATTTTGTCAGCAAACTCTTAATGAACTAGTTATAATTTTTATTAATTTGGCTGCCACTTGAGCATAGACTGATCAGTAATTCTTTTTCCCGCAGTTAAAAAGTTTGCACAGGAACAAGTTGCTCCTTTGGTTTCAACCATGGATGAAAATTCGAAAATGGAGAAGTCAGTAATACAAGGATTATTTCAACAAGGGGTATATTTTATAATTCTTCAAATTTCAAGCTTTTATAAATACATGTCAGTGTTTAAATGTATACATATTTTTAAATTTAGGGACTATAATGATAGCATAATGAACTCTTCATTTCCTAGTCAAAATTATCCGTTCTTTTATAGATTGAGGTCCTATTTGATGATTATGTACTTAGAAATTTTTAACAATGGATTTAACGTCTAAAATTAGAAATACTGTGCTTTTTAAGGAAAAGTTTGGAAGGGAGATAGTGATTTATTTCTTTAGATCAGTGGTTCTCAACTGGGGCCAATTTTGCCATCTAGGGAACATTTGACAACGTCTAGAGACATTTTTGGTTGTCATAACTGGGGCATACTCCTGGCATCGAGTGAGGCAGAGGCGAGGGTTGCTGCTAAACACCCTAAAATGCACAACGCGGCTGCCACAGCAAAGTGTTATCCAACTCAATGCCACAGTTAAGCAACCTACTTTTTAAAAAAAAACTTTTTTCTTTTTTGTATCTTTTATTTTGCTGCTAAGCATCCTATAATGCACTAACATTTTTTCTTTTTTAAATTTTTTATTTGTTTATATTCATGGGGCACAAGTGCAATGTTGCTACACTGATAGGTGCATTGTGGTGACGTCAGGGCCTTTAGTGCATCCATCACTGGAGCCACACTCATCGTACCCACCAGGCCACCTCGCATCATCGTCCCTCCTCCCCTCCTCACGCCCCTGCGAGTCTCCATTGTCAGTCATTCCACACTCTGCTTCCACGTGTACATGTTATTTAGCTCCCACTTCTGAGTGAGAACATGCAGCATTTGTCTGTGTCTGAGTTGTTTCACTTAAGGTAACAGCCTCCAGTTCCATCTGTTCCTGCAAAAGGCATGATTTCCTTTTTTTTATGGCTGGTGTATATACACCCCATTTTCTTTATCCAATCCTCTGCTGTGGGATAGAACTGCTCTGGCTGTGGTATCGGCAAGTGGGTTCCCCCCCGGAGAGTATTTTAAAAATCAGAATGGCAGCAGCCAGGCAGCTCAGCTTCGAGAAGGCTCTCGAAGGCTCTTTGGTGAGATGCAGCCCGCAGGCACCTGGCCGACGCCCTCCCCGCCGCCAAGATGCCCAAGAGGAAGCTCAGCTCGGCTGAAGGCACAGTGAAGGAAGAACCCAAGAAGAGGTTGGTACTGTTGTCAGCTAAACCTGCTGCTGCAAAAGTGTAAATGAAGCCAAAAAAGGCTGCAGCGAAGGTTAATCTTCAGACAAAAAAGCACAACCACAAGGGAAAAGGGGAGCAAAGCGAAAACAGGCCAAAGTGGCTGACCAAGAAACTAAAGATTTACCTGCAGAAAATGGAGAAACTAAAACTGAGGAGAGTCCAGCCTCTGCTGAAGCAGGAGAGAGAAAAGCCAAGTCAGATTAATACCACACACCATGCCTCACCAGTGGTCCCTGTCGCTCTTCTGGAACAATCCAGAGGAATATTTTTATCAAGTATTTTGTAAAGGCAAGTTTTTTAGTAGCTCTAGAAACATTTTTAAGAAGGAGGGAATTCCACCTCATTCCATTTTTTAAGTCTAAGTGCTTTTTTTTAAGAGGCGAAATCATTCGCTGGTTGTTTATTTTTTGGTACAACCAGAAAATAGTGTGGGATATTGAATTATGGGAGGCTTTGACTATGTCAGCTTAACATTCCATGGATGGGGTTAGTGTTTATATCCTGTAATACAGAGCATACTAAATGGCAGAGTGGAGTCCCAGGATTGCATTTAATGTCTTGAACATTTTAAATTACTTCTATTTCCATGTTGGTTTTTAGTAGACTTGTTTCCTAAAGAAAACCACTCCTTGATCGTGGCTCTCCCTGTTAGAGTTGCGTATACTCTGTAACATCTTTGGTCGTGGTAGTGCTGTTTTCCTAGTAACTTTGTTAATGTGCTGTGAAAGATGGAATTGCTGGGACTTACGTAACAGCTCATCAACGTTGGAAGATACTGGTACTTAATATCCTCTGAAGGAAAATTTGCCTCCAAATTTTAATCTGGAAAGTCACTAGAATAACTGTTTAAAAAGATGAAAATAAATGGCTTTTTAGATTTTCAATATGTATGTTAAGAATTGTATACAAATTGAAACGTCTGTACTGATCCTCAACCAATAAAATCTCAATTACAAAAGGATGTTTTGAAGCACAAAAAAAAATTAAAAATCACTGCACCCACCCATCATTTCTCCCTTCTCCTTAGATTTGAAGTAATATATATTTTTTTATCTCAAATCCTAAGGACATCCCAGAACTAGTGGCTGCTATGCAAAGCCATTGGCTTAAATCTTGTCCATCATCCTGTTTGACAAATAACCTTTGCCACTTAGATAGTTTTATTTTTTTCCTGTTTTAAAGTGACCAGTGTTTCTATACCATATATAGTGGTGATTTTCCCAACTTTCTTTTAGTGAAACTCTTGGGAAAATAGAATCTTATGTGGGTCAAACAGAGGCCCAATATGTAACTCTCTGTGAGTTCTTTTCTCGGACAGGTTTTATTTTCATTATTTGTAGACCCTCTAGGCTTCTCTGAGAAGTCTTCTGATTTCACAGCGCGAAGCATCTCCCGAGGGGTAGTTCTTGCAGTCCGGGCTCTCTGCTGCACCCTGCCGCTCATCTCCACAAACTGCGCTTGCGTAGATGCAGCCTCACCTGCCTCCTCACTCCTGTTGACCCAGCTCTTTGGTCACCTGCCTTTATGCTAGCAAAAACATATTTCCACTTTGGGAGAAATTAGTAACTTTTTTAGAGAAGCATTGTCTCTGACATCTGTTCAAGACTTGCAATCAGAGAGTTAGCGCACCCTCCTCAGTCTTCAGGCACACCCGGGTCCTTCAGTTCTTCCTCACAGAACGTCATTTCTGGCTCTCTCGCCATCTCAGTCATCATCCCCTTTTGTGGTTCCACCTTCATGACAGCTAAGTTTTCCTTCAGCTTAAAACATAAGAGCCACAGCCCTGGCTGCAGCATGCTGTGATTCCAAGAGTGTCTGGAAAGACTAGGAACATTATCCTTTTGTCTGTTAACAGCTGTGGGTCTTGAATTAAATGTGCATACATTCTCTTTCTGAAATTGAGAGTACTGTGGGAGTTTCAGTAGTGACTGAACAGTCAGGCTTGTTGGAAAGCCTTGGCCAGCATTTGGTCGTGTTTACCAGGTACTTGTGCTTTGTCTAGTGTGGCTCTAACAAACACTACCAGATGTTGTCTGCTGGCCATCCTGGACCCTGCTAAAAGCAATGGTCATTCAAGTATTATCTAGGCTTAAAAAGTTAGGGGGAAGGAGCCTGAATAGAAGAGATTATGCCAAATGAAACTGTAGATATTCCCACAGAAGGGGAGGTTATTTTATTCTGTTTTCTTAATACACTGAAATCAGTATAAAGGGGGCCATGTGGAAAACCAAAACACCTCCTTATAGTCGTTAAGCAGGCAACAATGGTTCTTAGCAAGAAAGATCATCAGTATATTTATGTTATACATTTTCTCATTCTGTTCAATTGTCCTTCAAAGCATTTCACCTCTCTTATTTTCATTTCTTGGATCCCAAAAGGAAACAAATGATAGCATATAATTTCATTCTTTTCAAATATATATGGTTTCTGTTACAGATTGTTTTGTTACTTATAGCAAAATATCCATACCAAATTAAAAAAAAATAATACATATAAAATTTTAAAGTTGAGAATATATATGATTACTGTTTATTTTTGAATTTGTTTTTGCAAGAAATTTCCCCATATAAAATAGCTTTTTTAATCTTTTTCCTTGTTTTTCCTTTAGCTGATGGGTATTGAAATTGACCCAAAATATGGAGGTACGGGAGCTTCGTTTTTTTCCACTATCCTAGTGATAGAGGAATTAGCCAAAGTCGATGCATCGGTGGCTCTCTTTTGTGACCTCCAGAACACAATAATTAACAAAATGATTACAGAACATGGAACAGAAGAACAGAAGGCCACCTATTTACCCGAGCTGGCTACAGAAAAAGTGAGTTGAGACAAGTTGTTGAAATGTTGAAATGAATCCGATCTTTTCTAAGTTTACAGTATTTTCAGGAGAAAAGTAGCTGCATTGTTGACTTCATTATCCAGGACCATAATGCAATACCGTTAATTAATCAAGCAATGCTCAATAAATTAATGCTACTAGAAAAATACACTCTGCCTCTCATTTGCCACTTGGAAATTTAGAGAATAATAATTTAGACAATAAAATTGTTTCTTTTCTGTTCCAATTATGTTTTCCAATACCTGTTGATGGTTTCATTTACATCGAGATATCATCTTACCATAATTATTAGAATCAATTTAAATAAACTTCATTATGTATTCTTAAGTCTTTAAATTTGTCTTGGAGAAATTCTAGCAAATATTTTGGAAAATAATACTGTCAGAATAACATTACAGTTTTGGTAAATACTAAAAAAGTAGCTAAAGGTTTGACTTAGAAATGCTCATTTTGCCATAAGTATTTGTTATACAGGGTATAAATGCAGTTATTAATTTGTTTCTCTCTCTCTCTCATCTGTAGATAGGAAGTTTCTGCCTTTCAGAGGCTGGAGCAGGTAGCGACTCATTTTCCTTGAAGACAAGAGCCAATAAAAAGGGAAACTATTATGTCATCAATGGGTCCAAGATGTGGATCAGCAGTGCTGCACATGCAGATCTCTTTCTGGTGATGGCGAATGTGGACCCTAGCCTTGTAAGTTTGAAAACAAAATATCGTTCCCTTTCCCCCTCATCTCTCCTCTTTCTTTTTCTTTTCCTCCTTTCGTTTCCTTTTTAGGATTTAGTCTTAAATTATTCTTCTTTCTCCTCAGTACTGAAAATGTTAGACTTGAACTGGCATCTTTTCACCCTCTTACTTATTAATGTAAAATAAATATTATTGACATAATTATTAATTACAATCGGCCCTCCGTATTTGCCTGTTTCACTTCCATAGATTCGACCAACCACAGATTGAAAATATTCAGAAAAAAATTCCACAAAGTTCCAAAAAGCAAAACTTGGATGTGCCAAGTACTACAGTGAATCCATGAGAATAAAGAGATATGTAGACATTGTATTAGTAATCTAGCAATGATTTAAAGTATACAGCAACATGTGCATGGGTTACATACAAATACTACTCCATTCTATATTAGGGACTTGAACATCTATGGGTTTTGGTATCCACGGGGGTTCTGGTACCAGTCTCCCCAGATACCAAGGCATGACTGTACACAGAGGATCATTTATTAATTATTTCATAATATAAAGGAAACTAATCTTTAATTTTGTAGCATTTCAAATTTTCTATTTAATAGTGACGAAGTTAAGTACCTATTTAATACATTTATTTTAAGAATATTTTGTTCAGTTGGAAAATTGACACAGCAAAATAGTAAATAAAATGGTAAATTTTATCTACATACTAACATCCATTTTTAGTTTGCTTTTTACTCTGAACTCTTTAGAAACAAGGGATTTTATAAATCCGAGTGGTAATAGCATTTGAAATCTTTTTAGGGATATAAAGGAATTACCTGCTTCTTAGTAGATCGTGATACTGCAGGCCTTCACGTAGGGAAAACGGAAAACAAACTGGGGATCAGAGCTTCTTCCACGTGCCCGTTAACATTTGAAGATATCAAGGTGGGTATCTTAGAATATTCAATAAAAGACTGATGTGAAATAGGCTTTGTATCATAGGAGGTGTGCAAGAGAGGTGTCAAAATATCAAGTGGCTATAAGAGTATTTTGTGAAACTCCTGAACAGTGCTCTTAAGTCATGACTAAATATACTTTTTATAAGAGTTTAGGCCAAGGGTGGAAACCTTTCTGCCCAGTAACTGGCCTCGGGAGCAAATGCTGAGAATTGATCCCATTTATATTTTATAACTTGTGTACTTCTGAACCATTTATACTTTATAAGTTTGATACTTGTGAACCAAACGTGCTTCAGAAAAGGGAGTCTGGTGTCAGTACACTAAAGGCCACAAGATGGGGATGTTGCTCAGTGAGAATGGAAATCAGTCGGGCAGCGCCCATGGTTTACAGCTGAGTCTTTTAAAAAGCGAGGAATAGAAGATGGTCAGAATGCTTACGCTTCAGAACTTTCTGTAGATAGGACAGGTTGTTCTGGGTTTTCCACCACTCCTAATAGAGCTTGATCTTCCTGTGCGTGCATATGGTGGATAAGGGAGGGTTGTCTTCTTTACAAATGTCATTTGGATGTCACTACTGGGCCCCAACTGCCCTCCTCCTTCCTACTTTCCCTTTCCTTTCCCCATTTTCCCCTATTCTCTCTCCCACCTGCCCATATTATAAAGTGAAGAATATTTCTTTATTCTGAGTCTTAATTTTTTAAAATTACGAATAAAAACATTTTTGTTGCCCCTCTCCTCCTTTCTCCTCCTCTCTATGTGCACACACACAGGTGCACACACATATACATATACACACACCCCCCTCAGTTGATTTTCGTGAAGGTCAAGAGTCTCAACAGAATGCTTTACTACTCTTGTTTTTGCAAATACTTGCATTTTTGTTTTTTTTCTTTTTGTATTTCCTAATACGTTATCTCACACTATAACATACAGATAAGAATTGGGGAAAAAATATTTATCTATGTTATGGATGAATTGTATGCAATTTCTAGGTTTATTCATTCATTCATTCAGCAAATTGCACAAGGCTTTGAAGGATGCAGTAGTGAACAGCAGGAATTTAAGTACCTTCCCTCCGAGAGCTGTGAGGAAACAGTGCAGAGGGAGGCACCGAGAGTAGCACACAAACTGAGAGTCCAAGTGCATTTAAAAATACATGGTCAAAATGAATAATGTCAAATTAAATTGAGAAATAAGTGCACATTTGTATTTTTCAGGTTCCAGAAACCAATATCTTGGGACAAATTGGACATGGCTACAAGTATGCCATAGGGGCCCTCAATAAAGGTAGAATAGGAATAGCTGCGCAGGTAAGTCCAGCTGTAGCTCCTCCACCGTGTGAGTCAATTAAAATGGGAAAGGAAGACAATCTTGTGAGAACAGGGAGTATTTGGGAGCTGTGAACACAAGATGGCACCCTTCCCCCACGCAAGGTGAAAGCACGGCTTTGATTATCTTCCGGATTCCGTTGCGGTCAGTCACGGAAGTGTCCAGAGAGCTAAACACTGGCCTAAAGATAAGGATTTTTCTGCTTCAATGTATTGTTCAGTAGGTCTAACAATAACTTCTAAAATGTATTGGAAATTAAAAATGGCATTTAAAAAAATCAACTTTTCAAGGCCTGAAATTCATTCTAGAAGGAATCTTTAAAATTAAGAATATTTATTCTACTGTGTGGTCAGGATCTCTAATCTATAAATAATAAATAGATTTTGTTGCTTAGTGTTTTGCATGTGAAAATCAGACAATTTTTTTTTTGGTGGCACATCAAATAAAAGAGCCACAATTGAATAGATGTATAAGATGAGAACTATTTCTCTTTTTTTAACCAAATTTGCCCTTTATTATGCATATTGTATGTTTCTATGATGTCAGTTTTCTAGATTAACAAAATGAATAATATCTTTGGTATTATTATAAATTACATCATTTTTGTAGAGTATATTTGTTTATTTTTAATCAATGAGTATCCAAAATTTAAGAACTTGTAAGCTTTCAGATTTTGAAGATGTTACATATATATCAAGGGTTGGAATATACATCGGATTATTACTCTAGACTTTTTTCTGCTGCTGTTACTCTGCCAACAAACTATTCTTAGATCAAAACTTAACCCAGGTTTCCCACAAAGCTACACAATATCTTAGTAAAGAATATTGGCTTTATCAGTTCTTTTTAAAGTTTGTCTATGATTTAACTTGTTCAGATATAGCATTAAAAACTACAGTAGTGGATCTCATTATTCCCAGACATATAAATAATATAGATGTTCTGGCAATAAAGTACATGGCCTGAGCTTTAGTCTGATTACTCCAAGTTATCTTATAACCTAATTAAAAGTTAAGGTCAGGTAGTTACTATGTCTCGGTGGATGTCTTTTAGAAGAGGAGGGACATTGAATGTGACAGTGAACTGAAGGCATCTGTCCTCAGAACCTCACAATCAGAGAGAATTTAGTTTTTCAGTATTTATAATGGAAACATTTTACGCAGATGGGAAAGCCTATTTTAACTGACAACTGATAATGTCAGTCTTCATATCAATATAGGGTGTTATTTACATATTTTAAACTTAGATTATAAGGGTATAGTGACATCATCTTATCTCATAGGCAAAAGAGCAGTCAGTCTGCTGCCTCGTGTGAATTTGGGGTTTTGGGGGGGAAGTTGTCCCTTTAATTTTTAACTTAATATTCTATTTTCTAGGGAGTTCAAAATAAAAGGCTGAAAGAAAATGTGAATGAACACTAATGAAATATTGATGAGTTTGTGGGCATTTCCCCCAAAAGCTTTAACTATTGATTTTTTTTTTTCTTTTTCTAAAACCTACATAGTTTGACATAATTAGAATGGCTGCCTAATGTTGAAATTTAGGAACCATTTCTAAGCTTGAATTGTTCAATAGAGATGGAAGTTGGTTAGCAATGAGACAGTTTAGCTAAAATTGTCACCGTGTCCTGATTTGTTCTTCAAGTGTGTAAATTAATGTTTTTACCACTTGTTCTTTTTTTTCTTTTTTTTTGAGATAGAGTCTCGCTCTGTTGCCCAGGCTACAGTGCCGTGGTGTCCCCCTAGTTCGCAGCAACCTCAAACTCGTGGGCTCAAGCTATCCTCCCGCCTAGGCCTCCCAGAGTGCTGGGATTACAGGCTCGAGCCACTGCACGGCCACCAGTTGTGCTCTATCGGTTGTCCACAGCCCTAGCTGTGCGTTAAATCACTAAGGAGTTTTTAAAATGCTGATGTTGGGGCCACACTGTCCTACCGCCTCCGCTCCCAAGATTTGGAGTCCATTGTTAAGCCCAGGGTTCAGTATTTTTTCATCAGGTTCCCCAGATGATTCTAATGGGCAGCCAGGGTTGAGAAACGCTGCTCTCACGTGTTCTGATGCCCTTGCCTGAAACTCTTAGTAATGCTAATCCTGTACAAAATGGACAGGAAGGTAGAAGGTTGAAAAGTGACCGTCCGCATTTTACTTCTAGGAGAACTGGAGGAAGCTATTATTCTATAGTCTCTGAGGCCAGTTCTGAGTAAAACTTCCGTGGCTCACTTTATGCGTGGTTAAAGGAAAAGATTCCTAAAATGCAGTCTGGTTGTGTGAACATAGCCTTGCTGGGATATTGACCGCTATGTTAGAATTAAATATACTGAAAAGAAATCACTCAGAAGTTTCCCCAATTGTCGGAAGTTCTCTTCTACAAATGCGGTGGGTAACAATGTATTACTAACACACACCTCACCACCTCAGCATCTCCTCAGCATCTCCCCTTGCCCCGGCTATCCAGTTTATGTGTAAAAGCAGTTTACAACTTGGATAATTAAAAGCATAAACTTGTAAGAAAATAAGAAATTCTGATCTTTTATTTTTTTAACAGATGCTGGGACTGGCCCAAGGATGTTTTGACTACACTATTCCATATATTAAAGAAAGGGCACAATTTGGCAAAAGAGTATTTGACTTTCAGGTATGTAATTATTTCTACTGTACTGGATTCTCCCAGCTTCCTGGAAACGCAAAGCCGTGGAAGGAATCGCCTCAAGGGGATTTTAATGGCAGAGGGGTAGGGAGGAAGGAATAGGCCTCGGGGAATATACTTGGGAATGCCTTGGTCTTTTCCAAGGGCAGAACAGTAGTCCTTGAAGCCCAGCTATGGCATGATGCGGGATATCTTGGTGAGCACTATAGCCTCCTCTCCTCACTGCTTCAGAAGTTCTAGGGTATGGTGTCTGGAGTCAGATTTCCTGGGTTGAAATCCTGGTTCTTCCACTTATCAGCTTTAGGCCGTAGGCAAGTTATCTTGCCTCGCTAAATTTCAACTGCCTTATCTGTAAAATAATACTACTACTTGTCCTATTTTAAATAGAAGTGTATAAGCTGTTTTGCACATTGTTTGGGTATAACAAGCGTTCAGTAAATAGTAACACGTGTTATGAGTCCCTTGTTTAGTCTAGAACCATCTGGTAATCCTCAGAGGATTATGCTTTGGCACATTTTATGGAAGAACCAGTTTGCTGCAGTAAATGCAAATGAGATTCGATCAGCCAAGCATATTGGGAAATACCAGCCTGGTCCAATGACACAGCTTCTCAGAACTCCCCAGGCAATCGGGGAGTCCTTGCTGGCAATGGTATTCTTCCTGTCCATGCAGAGGTCTTGCCAGGGTAGGGGCAGCCTGGAGTGGCAGCTCACCAAGCCTTTAGACAACCTGAAGCATGTCACATAAAATTACAGAGTAATTACTTTACATGATTGCAAAACCTCCTTTCAAGCAGCTCTAGGCTCCAAGTACAATTTCTTATTACACTATCAGCTCTGTTGTGCTGCATTGTCTTCAGGTTTATAATAATGATGAGTACGCTCAAATTGCACATGTGTAGAGATACTAGGCTATGTGCATGTGCAGCCAGTTCAAGACCCAGAAGGACTGAGCATGGCATGGGCCTACCACAGCTCATGCTATCTCCCCATCTTATACGCGGGAAGCTGAGACACGTGGAGTTTGAGTTCACAAGGTCACATAGCTAGTATGGTACCAAAATTACAGGTTTTTGCCTTGGCTCCTGGGCTAATTTTCATTTCATTATAATAGAACACTTGCTCAGAACCAGCTACCATAAAGATTACAGTGAAAGGGACAGAATGTAAAGACCGTTTTGAGAGTTTTTGACCTCCCTTGTATGCAGGAAACAGTGTTTCCGTGTGTGTCTATATATAGAGATAGGTCAGGTATACTAATAGGTATAATCGTAATGACATTTTTAGAGACGCCTAGTGTGGATAATTTAAAGAAAACTTGGAAATTTGATCTTAAAAAGCAAAATCATTAACTATGTGAAACTTTGATTAAAGTTAGTAGGATTTTTTCCTAACAACTTTATCTCATTGGGGTGATTTGGTTTTTGCTTTGCGTGCATTCATTCTCATCTTTCTCACCTCTAGACTGCAAGGTCCTTGAGGGTACGGACCAGGCCTGTTCATCTTATTTCTTTCAATTGTTTATTCAGCATAGATTTATTGAACATGTTCTCCATGCCAGGCCTTATGTTCTCAACGTAGTTTGGGAACCAGTATTCAGCAATAGTGAGTTCTTACAGAGCAGGAGGCATGACTCACTCACTTTTCTGCTTCTCATGGTACCTCATGTGGTAATTGGAATAAACAACATGGATGGCGTCTGTAAGTTTAATTGAACTGAACGAATGTACTTTGCAAAAATAATCGGAATCTCTTAATTCCATATAAAAAGCCATAAAAAATTTCTAGAATAGTGATATTGGCATAGAAATAGACAAATTAACTGATGGAACAAATCAGGCCAGAAATAGACCCACGTATGTATACAAATTTGATATACGACAGAGACGGCATTGCAGATCACAGAATGGGAATATTCTTTCCATGGGGATGCAAATGAAACTGTGTCCTTACCTCACACCATACAGAAAATAGATTCCAGATGTAAAGACATAATGTAAAAAGCAAAACTTTAAAAATTTTAGGAGAAAATATAGGAGAATATCTATATGATCCCATGGTAGGAAAGAATTTTGCAAATAAGACACAAGAAGTACTAACGATAAAGATAGGATTGGTGATAAGATTAGTAAATTTCTTTTCCTCAAAAGATGCCATAAAGTGACAAGACAAATCAGAAGGCGAAAGATATTTACTCTGCACATAGTTTTATGGGTATTTAATTTATTATTATGCTTCATAACCTTCATAACCTACATTTTTTTTGTACATATCGAATAGCAAGGAGAAGAATCTATGGGATATTTATGAGCAGTGTCGTTTTTCTCCAGCTTATTCCTCCATTTTTTAAAAGGCTATTCCTGGGATTATTGTATGGTTGCCTTAATCAAGGTTCTCTATCTTTACATTCATCACACATTATTATAATTATTATCCTGTTCTCCCTGCTGGACAGTATGGATCATGAAAATAAGGAACCGTGACTGTAATGTCCAGTGTGATTCCTCCACTGCTCCGCACAGTGCCTCGCGTGCTGTAGCCGCTTGGTAAATATCTGAGCAGATGGATAGGAAGAGTAGGCATGAGAAACATTTCGGTTTGCAATAAACATCTGTGCCTGGTATTTCCAGGAAATTGTTTATGACTATAAATGTTAATATCTGTATTCTCGCTCACTAGGTCAGTTTCTTTCATTGACAAACATTCAGTGTGCGCCTAATCACTCTCGAAAATTTTAGGGTGGGGGTAATTGCTGCTTCAAATATTCCTTCATTACCTTGCAGGTAACATCTTATAATGCCATGCGGCCCTATAAAAAAATCAAAATTTTCTTAATTCAAGCAAATAAAAAATATATTCAAAGTTTTGTTGTGCAGGGATTTAGTTTAAACTCAATTTTGATCTCTTTAAGTTAAAAAGAATTATTAAATATAATAGTCAAATTTTTAAACTTTGTGATAATTTATTATTTAAATCTTGACAATTGTGAAGAAATACATGGACTTTGAAATTTTTCTAAGAAAAGAGGGTTTAACAATACCTGTAGTGTCATATTTCATTTTAGATTACAGATTTTAAAGTACTTTAAAGAAATGAATGTGAATTCCTTTGGAATATATTTTGAGCCTGTTAGTGTCGTGTGTCCAGGCAGGACTTTGAGGATGAGTTGCTTTTTAGAAATCATAATTCTCTAACGTGGTCCTGAATGTTACAGGGGCTTCAACACCAAGTGGCTCTCGTGGCCACCCAGCTGGAAGCTGCAAGATTGCTAACATACAACGCGGCTAGGCTTGTAGAAGCTGGAAGGCCATTCATAAAAGAAGCATCTATGGCCAAATACTATGCCTCAGAGGTAAAAAATACAATACGGTACAATACAAACAACAAAAGTAATTAAGTATTATAATTGATCCTTCTTTTTCTTTCCCAGATATGTTGTTAACCTTTTCACTTAGGAATGTTGATTGAATGTTGTTTTTTTTCAAGTACCATACATAACATGGACTTTCCAGTTCCTATAACAGAAAAGCAAAAAAGTAAAGCTGCCTGTTGCTTCCACCAACACAGTCTCTCCCCTTTCAAAGTGTCTGTGAGGCCACATCACTCTCCAGCTTTGAACTCTTCAGTGGCCTCTCACAACAAATGGAACTATATTTGTATTTGATTCCTGTCTCTGCTGTAACGAATTGCCAAAGATGCAGTGGCTACAGCAGTAGAGTTTTCTTCTCTCTCACTTCTGGACGTCAGAAGTCTGAAATGGGTCTCACTGGAATAAAAGAAAGGCATCGGCAGGGCTGCCTGTGTGGACATTCTAGGGAGAATCCGTTTCCAGCTTCTAGAGGCCGCTCACTTTCCTTGACGCGTAGCCCCTTCAGCTCAAAGCCAACAGCGCGGCATGTTCAAGTCTCCGCTCTGCTTCCTGTCTCCGTGGCCACGTGGCCGTCAGTGATGTACTCTCCTGCTCCCTCTTTCCCCTGTGAGGACGTTTGTGATTACCTTGAAGTCACCCAGATAATCCGGGATAACCACCCCGTCTCAAGGGCCTTACCTTGATCACATCCGCAGAGTTGCTATTGCCACACGGAGTGGCATATTCGTAGTTTCTGGGGATTAGGATGTGACGTCCTTGAGCAGGCAGCCGTTACAATATTCAAACGTTCGCCACTCGCTAAGGTTGGCCTGCCCTCCACTCTTTTCACAGCTCACCCTGGTCCCAGCCACAGACTCGCTCGCACGGCCTTGGGGACGAGGACCCCACTGTCCGCTGGAGCCTTTCCTCATGTTGTTCCTCTGCCTGAAATGCCCCAGCTCATCCTTTAGGTCTCAGCTATGCTGTTAATCGCTCAGCTATTCCGCCATCTACATCACGTCAACGCTCCTAACAGGCTCTCCTTTCACCCCAGGCTGTCTATCAGTTTCTGTGCTTGTGGTTTAATGTCTCTCAGTGGCCAGCCACCCCAGCATTGCATACCTGGCAGTGTGGGGCATAAAGAAGGCCCTGGATAAATGTTCCCTGAATGAACAATTCCTCTCAGCAAGCACACAGGGTGAACACTACTCTAATTTTCTTAAGAAAATGGGAATTTTGTGAATTAATAGGATATTTTACAGAAATGGTATAGAGAATGTGACTACAGAGACAGTGCTAGTTTATAAAATAACTTCATTCCTTCCAGTTCCCAATGCCAGTAAATCCATGTTGCCAAAAATGTTACCCGGAAGTGTTTATAATACATAAGTTCTGTGGTTTCAATGTGTGATTTGCTTCTTATTTTTGTAGATTGCAGGGCTGACAACTAGTAAATGTATCGAGTGGATGGGAGGAGTAGGTTTCATCAAAGATTACCCTGTGGAAAAATACTTCCGCGATGCAAAGATTGGTAAATAGATTATTTTACATTTTATTTGTTTTATTTGCCTCTTTAGGTGTTTTGGCTATTTTATTTGTCAATTTTATATAATATTACCGGTATCTAGATAAAGACAATTTTAATCTCTTCAGTAGGTGTTTTTTGGCTTTCTTGTTTTCTTGTGGCTGGGTTTTTTCCCTACCTCTTATTTAATAAAAGGGGGTGGGGCATGTTTTTAAAAACATCAAATTGCCTTTTAAAATACCTTAACGGGCTTTTCAGTAAAACTACAAGAAAATCTACCTTAATTTTTTTAAATTTTAATATTTTATGATTAATGCAGTTTAAGGCTGTTCTTTGAGGGATCATTCTAGCGTCAGAAGCTAAGTGTCTAATAAAGCCTGAGCAGCTCAGCTCCACGACTAGATAGGAAAATAAACAACGACAGCTCCAAAAGCTACCTGTTCCTTAATAACAGTCTGAATTTATGCATTAATAGTTTGAGAATCAAAATCTTCAACTGTTTAATACTGATTCTGGACATCTATAAGCCAAATGGAAGCTTGTCGTCTCTTAGTCAAAGTTACTTTGTCAAATAGTACCATGTCCCGGGGACATTGAATGATGTTACTAGTAACAGTTTTATAACACGCAGAGGTAACGTGCATAGAGCTAGTTCTTATATAGACTCTTAACTGTGGTTCCACTCCCAACTGTTCCTTTTGCTCCCTTTGTTTAAGGTGCAATATATGAAGGAACTTCCAATATTCAGCTGAACACCATTGCGAAGCTCATCGATATGGAATACTGACATCCCTGGGAATGCGACTTCTGGTGTCATTGTTGTAAAATTTTAAACTATTGTGCCTTGTTGGAGAAGTAAACCTCCAGAGCATTGAAATATTTTATTTCAGCCCTTGGTTGTGGTCCTGGGGGAAGGCCTTTTAGATTTTACCATTTCAGCGTGCTTAACTTAGGCACAGGAGATCATTTTTTTAAATTTGGGAAGACAAGCACCCATATTTTCTCCAGAACTGGTTTTAAAATTCTATACATATTTATAATATCATTCTAGTTTCAGAGTATAGAGAAGTTTCACCTCATCAGCATTTGGGAAAATAAAGACATTTGAAGTACTGAATTACTTATAGAAATAGTTATTTTATATTCCTATTAAATCTTTATCTTGTGGCATCAGAGAAACATTTGTTATAGGAGGCAATTTTTACTTAATATTCTTTTCAATTCTAAGTGGCTAAATGAGGTAAAAACTAAATAAAAATTTATTTAGAAAAATCTAAAAATTCTGTGAGAATGGGTAGAAAATAAGTGTATAACTTTGTAGGTCATATAATTGAAGAAAACATTATTTTAACAAAGTAAATAAAGCAATATAATTTGTTACAATGATTGATCTTTAGAAAAGATGCAGTCCATGATGGCTTCAGCAGGTCATTTTAAAAACAAGTCTCAGGCCGGGCGCGGTGGCTCACGCCTATAATCCTAGCACTCTGGGAGGCCGAGGCGGGTGGATCGCTCAAGGTCAGGAGTTCGAGACCAGCCTGAGCAAGAGCGAGACCTCGTCTCTACTAAAAAATAGAAAGAAATGATCTGGACAACTAAAAATACATATATATAGAAAAAATTAGCCGGTCATGGTGGCACATGCCTGTAGTCCCAGCTACTCGGGAGGCTGAGACAGAAGGATTGCCTGAGCCCAGGAGTTTGAGGTTGCTGTGAGCTAGGCTGATGCCACGATACTCTACTCAGGACAACAGAGTGAGACTCCAAAAAAAAAAAAAAAAAAAAAAAACAAGCCTCTACATTAGTTTTCAAGTATAAAGTTTAAGTAATTTGTTTTAATAATCAGAAAATGCTATACAGTATTGTAATAATCATTCTATTATGTGCTATTTTTCAATAGTACAATTTCCTTCTGTATTTTAATTGAGACAGTATATTTCCTCAAACTTGGTTATTGGGTTTTATCCTGAATAGTAATTCAGAAATTGGCTTTTGGTTCAGTGATTCTCAAGAGAGAGATCTCTTGCCCATAAGGAAGGGTATCAAAATCTCACAAGGAATGGGGGGACAGTTGTAGAGTTTGAGAAAGCATGCTTATTCTCATTTATATTTGGGAAGGCAAAAATAAATCTGTTGTCTTACAATACAAACTATAAATAGGCAAATCTTGATAAAATGCATAGTTGGCAATGCCACCTCTTCAGTGTTAGAGAAGAAGAGATCCCTTGAGGGTACAGATCCAGAGTCCCCTCAGGAGCAAGGGGGATGGCAGAGGAGTTTTTATGTATTCTGGACAGGGGGCATGGGTTAGAGAAGAAAAATGTCCCAGAGCTCATGCAGTTGCTTAAAATTATCATTGCTGTTAAGTGGGAAGCATTTTAGTACTTTAATGAAAGGATAATGTTTATTAAGAAAACCTGACACTTTCAAAGTAATTTTGCTTTGCACACTCATGTTTATTGAATTGGATTAATTTCCACAATGCAAGTCAAGTTAAATATTCAAAATTGAATAAATACAATTGAGATAGGAATTACATTAAAATGTTAGGAAAAAATACGGACAAATTTAGACCTTGGATCCAAAGAGATAAAGTCTACTTGACTTTCAAATAGGGAGATGATGAAAACCCACTGATTCAGTCTTTCAGAACAAAAAGGCAGCAATCTAATAAGAAAAGTAGAGGACGGATGAAATGCCCTACAGGGGCCTCAGACAGCTTTAATCTCGGTGATCATGTGAAAGAGGTGCGCTTTACAGATAATGAAGTGGAAGCTGACGCTAGTAGAAAGAATCCCAACTTCTTCCTGTGGAATTATAAACACTCAAAAGTACAATAAACCTCATGTTCAAATTAGCAGCATCACAGAGCCTGCCACATACATCTGGATCTTGAATTTATGTTTAGTATTGATAAAACTTTTAATTTGTGTACATATTTTGTGCATGTTCACAAAGAACAGTTAAAATTAATTATGTTATGTCTTGTATTCTGTCCTTAAATATGAAATGTCCAATTTCGAGTCAAAAGTGTGGTTTATAATATCTCAAACAAGAAGCAGTACAAGTAATCAAAGTATGCGCCTAAACCATTGACATAGTTTTCCCATCTTAAGGGTCACTTGTTTATGCCAGCAGCGAGAAACCTGGAGAGCCAGTGGCGATGAAATCATGAAAGGCGTTTTCCACAGCTTGTTGAGAATTAAGTATCTTTCCTTGCAAGAAGTGGTCCAACACCTGGAAGAAGTGGTAGTCAGTTGGTGCAAGGTCTGGTGAACACAGTGGATGACAGAGAGTTTCCAAGTCCAGCTCCCGTAGTTTGAGCAGCATTGTTTGTGCGACATATGGTCGAGCATTGTCTGCAAGAGGATTGGCCTGTCTTTGTTGACCAATCTCGGCTGTTTAATCACAAGCATCCTCATCATTCCGTCCAGTTGGTTGCAGTAGACATCAGCTGTATCAAATGACCAGGTTTCATGAAGTTGTAGTGGATAATACCAGTGCTGGACCACCAAACAGACACCATTAGCTTTTTTTGATGAATATTCAGTTTTGGGCTGTGTTTCGGCACTTCATCTTTATCCAACCATTGTGCCGAACGCTTGCAATTATCAAAAAGAATCCATTTTTCATCACATGTAACAATACAGTGTAGAAATAGTTCACCTTTATGTTGTGACAGCAAAGAAAGACAAGTTTCAAGGCAATTTCTGTGCTGACGCTCGTTTAATTCAGGCGGAACCCATCTATCCAGCTTCTTTACCTTGCCGATTTGTTTTAAATGGTCCAATATTGTTGGAATAGTAACATCAAACCTTGCTGCTAACTCACAAGTAGGTTGAGATGGATTTGCTTCCACTACAGCTTTCAGCTCATCATTATCCGCCTTGGTCTCAGGTCGCCCACGTGGTTCATTTTCAAGATTAAACTCACCAGAATGGAACTTCTCAAACCATCCACGTGTTGTGCATCCATTAGCCACATCCTTCCCAAACACTGTTGATATTTGGAGGTGTCTGTGCTGCACTGGTTCCATGATGGAACTCATATTCGAAAATAACATGAATTTTTGACTTATCTGTGGTTTCACAAAAATTGCTCCCAAAAAAATGTGAAACATAATCACAAGTCAAAACATGTGTTTGAAAGACTGAGGATATACCTTTACAATAAAAATAAAACAAGTGTCAAAGAGAAACAAATCTCAGAGATATCAGCTGTCAAACTTGGCACTTAAGGAAATCGGCCATTTCATACTTAATTAATAGTTACTACATACACCCACCTTCTTCTGTTAGTGAATCAGTGAATGGTAAAATTTGTTATTTTACCAAAGAGGATGTTGTAGATTTTCCTTGCAGTTCTTTCATTATTACTTTTCTTCTGGTACTCATGACTTTGAACTCTTCAACACTGTCTTGAGTTTGAGTCTGGTGGAGAACTAGCGCTTTGCCTCCCGAAGCCTGTTATCATTTTTGTTACTTTGAGGATTGGGCTGTCCTGGGGTTCAGAAAGGAGAGAACTGTTTAAGCAGACTTGTGTGGGCAGAGCTAGACTCCACCTACCTGCCATGTCAGTATTGTTAGAGATTTAATTTTACAACACAAAAATGAACAAACATCAAAGATTTTAGAACCATGGAAAGTTAAACCTAGAAAGACCTTAGTGAACCATCCAGCCAACTCTTTTGTGTTAAAAGTGAAAGATTTCATAGCCTAGATGACTTGCCCAAGATCATCCATCCAGGGACAAAGACAAGAACCAAAATGTACTACTTCCCGATTCAGCATTCTTCCTATTATTAAACATGGTTTCTGCTCAACACATTTTTAATTTCATCCTCATATTTCATGACTCTGGCTGATTTATTTTGTGTTTAACTGATAAAGAGTTAACATTTCGGAAATGTTATAATTGACCGGTGTCATTGCTGATGTGTATGAATCACTTGCCAAAGATCTTGGCATTTAGTGGCTCTCCTAGGCTGTAGCTGGTATGTCAAATGTGAAGATTATTGTGAGATCATTTGGTTTCATTATTCTGATGTATTTTATAAATGCACTATCCTTGCCGATGTATTTTTGCTGATCTTTCATAAAGTGGAAGTTTTGTTTTAATGGTATATATTAGACTGTATTTGGTGTTATAAAACCAATATTCTATGGAGAATGAAAAAATAAAGCACTAAATTAACTGGAGATTTGTGCTACTCTTAAAAAACAAAATTGTTTGTTACACATACAGATGAAGTAAGAAAATAATGTAATCTTCCTGCAAGATAGATACACCTTTGTTTACCAAGCTAATAGCTTGCCTCTTATGTAAGCCAATTTTGTTTTCAGAGAAGAGGTCTTATAATGTAGACCAAGTTTAAATTCATGATGCTAAAGAAATTTTGCCAGAGGACCCTTTTTTTTTAATGGCAAAATAAGCAGCTCTTCAGTAGATAGGTCATCTCTTTTGAGCACATCCTTACTGCACAGATATCTGGCTGATATTTATGCCTGTACTTTATAGTATTACTTTAGGAAATTTTACATTATTGCACTTTTTACTCAGTGATCCACTGTAGTCTAAAGCCATTGGAGATTTCAGCTTGTCTGTTCCCCATTATTTTCTACATTATTTTAGAAATCTAGATATCGGTCCCCTTTTTTTCTTTGTCATTCAGCAACATGTGCTGAGTGGTTGCCACATCCAAGGTGCTGTGGGCTCTGAGCCACCATGCAAAGATGAATAAAAACAGCTCATTTATATGTGAGCCTATCTCAGGTGTCTTTTGTCTGTTCTCATTAATGTATCCTCACAAAAAGATTGAGTAGAAAACTACCAAGGTCGCTCCTAGGCAGAAGTATTTCTTTAGGTCCATTAGGATGATAACAATGAGCACTAACATCTCTTGAGCTCTTACCGTGTGCTCGCCGTTCTCCTACACTCGTGGCACGTAGTAACTCACAGCAGCCCTACGAGGCAGGTGCTCTTGTCTTGCCTCTTTGCAGGCAAGGAGACTGAGGCAGAGAGGTTGGATAAGATGCTCATTGGTAGATGGCAGAAATGAGACTCAAACGTCAAACACTGGCCGTCTGGCTGATGAAGGCCCTGCCAGATTCATTCCTTTAGGTCTTTAAAGCTTGTTTATCTTCAGGAGCCTTCCAGCAAAATGCGACCACCAACTAGCCCTTAATTAGTTAATAATTCTTCATGGGCGAGTTTCAGATCTTTTCAAGCAGAGAAAGGAGCTGAAAACAGGGCCTGCGAGACAAATGGTGAATAGGTGTGGTGGCAGCGGCGGCAGCGTGTGTGTTTTGGGAGAGAGGGTAGGTGGACAGCAATAGAAGATGCAGCTAGAGGGACAAGGGAAGTACTGAAAAGGGAACTAAAGAGATACCCCCCAAATTTCATCCCTTTAGAGTTTCACCTGGGGCTGCTGCGTGCTGTGTTTGACTCGATCTGAAAAAACAAAGTTTTAAAAGAAAATCATAGCTAAAGGCTACCCTAAAGTGGGGAGAAGGACAAAAAATCATGACAGAAATCTGAGGGATGACTACAGGGTGTTTGATTTGCAATTATTTGTTCAGGTAGCTCACAAAGACCTAACTTTATAATTTTTTTTAAAGAACTGGTAAGTGGAAAACAAAAGAAGATGGGAATATAGCCAAACATAGTAACATTTGTAATTGCAAATGTGTTAAATTCACCTGTTAAAAAAATCAAAGATGTCCAGATGGGGCAAAAGAAAAATTTTAAATCCCAGCTACATAAACTTGGAAACACCTGAAACAAAACAGCACGGGGCGGGGGGATGGTCGAAATAAAGAGATGGAAAAGACTAGACAAATGCTACCAAAAGGGAAAGCCTGAGTAGCGATGTTAATATCTAACAAAACTGAATTTAAGGCAAAAATAATTTTAAAGGATATCTCATAAAAAGGAAGAGTTTGCCAAGAAGGTCCAATAGTCATGAACTTTATGTCCCTAACAACATAACTGGGAACTATATAGAGCAAAACAAATAGAAATACAATGAAAAAAATTGACAAAGCCATAATCATAGGTGCTGACTTAGAAATCAACAAGTCAGGTAGAAGGTAAAAACAGACCTAGAGGATTTGGATAGGGTAATTAACAGGCTTGATATATAGAGAGCTTTTCTGTTTCTCTTCAAATGCAAATGAATAGTCATTAGAATTTTGTCTCAAAAGAAATATCGACAAATTCTAAAAATACTAAATTTTCTAGGCAGCATTCACTATATACAATGATAAGTAAATAAATGACAAAAAGGTAGGATATACAAAAGCTAACCATAGCTTTAACCTGGATTAATTAAATAAAAGCATAAATTACAAATTGTCTGCAAGGATATGACAAGCCCAGCCATCCTCGCTGTCTGGTTCAGTGCTTCTAGGAGGTGCACAAGAAAGCATGTCTGGGACTCCAGGGCAGCACGGTTTGTGGTGGTGAAAAATTCGGAATGGCTACGTAGGAAAATTAGTACACACGACAGCAGTTTAACAGAATAAGGTATATCCATGTATGGAGATGAAATCATCTGCAAGGCATATTGCTTACGGAGATAATAACCACACGGTATTTGTGCAGAACAGTACAAAGCTACATATATTTCTTTAAGTACAAACAGGTCTAAAAATTCTTAGAAGAAATTTGGAAAGTATAGCGGCTACACCAATAACTACACTTCACTTTGGGGACCTGTGCTGGGCCTGAGGGTGGAGAAGGAGGTCATGGAGGTCACTGACATCCTCTGTACTCTTTGGGTTTTTATATTGGGAAAGTATTCTTATATTGCTGTGCAATTGGAAATAAATAAAATTAAAACTACCTATAGGGTTACTGAAATCTTTCGTTTTCATGCATCGTTTTCTCTTTAACTGATTTTTCTGCTTTTCTCAAATAGCCACAGTAAAGTAGGCAGCTCCATTCAGCCTCATGGGAGACTGGGCTCACAAGAGAGCAGGGAAAAGAGATCTGAAACCTAATTCCTTGAAGGTGTGGCCTCCATAGGGAAATAGCACTGTCCAGGTGTAAATGCTTGTCTCCTAAGCAGAGCGCTTGTTGCATTCAGGGACAAACTGGGCCATTTGCACTGTCCTTGGGATTAGGGTCTTGTCTTTAGTTGCGATTTGATTTTATCTGATTTGACCTGAGGTATTCAAATGTAATATTTCTTTGACTATGAAGCATTTTTTTCAAGGAAAATTCAAAACTTCTGCTTAAAGACTGGGAGCAGTGGCTCACACCTGTAATTCTAGCACTCCGGGAGGCCAAGGTGGGAAGATCATTTGAGACCAGGAGTTCGAGACCAACCTGAGCAAGAGTGAAACCCCGTCTCTACCAAAAATAGAAAAAGTAGCCAGGTGTAGTTGCTTGTGCCTGTAGTTCCAGCTATTTGGGAGGCTGAGACATGAGAATCGCTTGAGCCCAGGAGTCTGAGGTTGCTATGAGCTAGGCTGATGCCACGGCACTTTAGCCCGGGCAACAGAGTGAGACTCTGTCTCAAAAAAAAAAAAAAAAAAAGTAAATTTCCCGGCGAGCTGCTTCCCCACCATGCTGCGAGGACAGACAGTGGTTCCTTCCTCGACAGCAGCTCCTCATCCTCACAGCCCATTCTTTAATCCCTTTTTATCTGGTGTTCACATTTGTCAGTGGATTTAAGCAACATTCTCAAAAGTCATCTTTTTACTCTTAATTGGTGCCTATTATATTTGTCCCAGCTCCTATAGTTTTGGACACCCCTCTTCTTCTTGAGGCTCTTTGCTTCTTGGACAAAGCACCTCCTCTTTTTGACTGACTTTTCTCTGGCTTCTTTTCCCTTCAATGGAAGTTTTTATCAAGATTCTGCCATTGTTCCTTTTCATTCTCTGGACAGTTGGTTCTCCAGTTCCACTGTGCTTTAGAATAACTTTGAGAGTCTTAAAGTGCAGACTGTGGAATACCCTTCCCAGGGCTTCCCAGCCATTGGGTATAGTGTCTACCTTCAGATCTATCCTGGCAGGATGTCCAGCAGGCTTTGGAAATTTATGTCTAAACACAGGTGAAGGATTAGGGTTAGAGATAGAGATCTGGGAGTCTTACGTACGCCTATTGTCGTAAAGTCAGAGGACGCCCTCAGAAGAGTGGAATGGCCGTCACCTGGGCCCTCTGCTCCCAAATTACTTGGGGTGTTTATAAAAAGGCACATTTCCTGGTCTATGAATCCTAACTATGAACCTGGGACCTGGGAACCTGTCTGTTTGAGAATCTGCCAGGGGATTTTCATCACACGCTAATACCTGAGTAGGGTGCTCAAAATGATTCCAGCCCCGCAGTCCATGTTCCTTATCAACTTGTCCCCCAGCACCCCCATCCAGCAGGACCAACCAGGTAAACCCCGAGCTCCTTAGAGATGCACCTGCTTAGAGGGGAAAGAAGCAGAAGGGGGGCAGACGGCCCCTCGACCTCCTGGGCTCAGGGGTCCCTTACAGAACCCATTCACCCTCCTGGTGTACGACCGAGCTGTTTTCTTAGTTCCATGGAACAAAAAGCAATATAGGGCAACATTTTCACAATTCTCCCACCCCAAAATAGGAGCCTCCATGGGACTTGCTTGAATGAAATGTTACTTTATTAGCTAGAGAGTTAATGAAGAAGCTGCTGATAAGATAAACCATTATAGGTGTGGCGTTTTAAAATCTAACCATTTCTCTAAAAAATGGATTTTTTTTTCCTTTTGAAGATGCAAACTAGCAGTAAAGTAATAGCAGGAATGTAAGGTTTTGTGCCTTTGGAGGGTTAGGAAATCTGAAGGCAGAACATCTGGCCGAGTGGACGGCCCTTCGAATCTTGCCTTATTTTACACTCTGTCGTCCAACAGAAACCTCTTGCTGTGAAATGCATGTACAGTTCCTTTGTACATTAATACTCCATCTTCCCAACCCAATTGATTTTTCCAAGCAGACAAAGGCTGAGGATGTACATATTGATTGTTGCTAAGCTCATTTTAAGTGTATTTCATAAGAAAGAACATTTTGAGACTGAAACAAACCTTCACTTGTCCAATGGGCAAGAAGTCTTGGGAATTACTCAGATGAAAGCCATGCATGGTGGTGCACACCTGTAGTCCCAGCTACTCAGGAGGCTGGGGCAGGAGGATCGTTTGAGCCCAGGAGTTAGAGGATGCAGTGAGCTATAATCACATCACCGCACTCCAGCCTGGGCGACAGAGCAAGATCCTGTCTCTAAAAAACTAAAAAAATAAATAAAAAACAGATTACCTCTATGAAGATTTTCTATTTCTTTTTGCTAGCTTTTCTGTTTTCTGATCTCAAATTTTGTATTTTTTATTTCTATTATGATCTTGCCATGTACTCATTATCTCCTTATGATCCATAGGATTATCTTTAAATGTAATTTTATTCAAAGTGTATATAAAATTAGAATATATTTTAATTAAAAATGCAAATTAAAGTTAATGTAAAAATTAAAATTAAATTATTTTCATCTGCTTTCAAAAAGGTTATTTTTCTTCTAATGTACTTAAAACTAATATCAAAAGCAAAATAAAATTCTAATTAACTAAAAATTTTTAACTGAAGTTATTTGCCTAAAACTGAATCTTTAAATTTAATTTTTTGAAATTGTACTTAAATGTTATATTAAACACTTTTTATAAAAAATAAGATCATTCACAATTCTAGCATTCAGTGTCTATCAGCTTATGTAAAGAATTGGAATCACATGCCATGCATGTTATAACTAGACCTATATAATTAAGCAAATTTAAGAGTAAAGTGAATTATTAATATTGCAAAATGTTGCTCAGCCATCATGTGAAACTGTTAGAAAACTATGCCCATTCACGGGACCTTCCGGAACTCCCACTGGAACACAAAGAGAAGCCAAAGCACACTTGTAGCTCTGACTCGGGTGGGGCAAAGGCAATATATGTAACCTAAACATTTGTATCTCCACAATATCCTGAAATTTAAAAAACAAACAAACAAAAAAACAAAGAGAAACCAAAAAAGGGAAGCCCAGTGCAGTGAGAAATGATTATTGGTTATGCCAGAATTGGTCACGATCTTGGAGGTGGATGGATAAATACTAATAAACGTGTTTATCCTGCGGCGCATTCAGACAATGGAATAGTATTCAGCACTAAAAAGAAATGAGCCATCAAGCCATGAAAAAACATGGAAGGAACGTAAATGCATATTACTGAGTGAAAGAAGCCAATCTGAAAAGGCTACGCACTGCTTGATTCCAAGCATACGACACTGCAGAAAAGGCAAAACTTCGGGGACAGTAGTTGCCTGGGGCTGGCGGGGGAGGGAGGTTGAACAGGCGGAGCCCAGAGGGTTCTCTAGGGCAGTGAGGCTGCTGAGTGTGGTGCTGCAACGATGGATGCACGGCGCTCCACATCTGTCAAGCCCCACCAAGACTGAGCCCTAATGTACAGTGTGGGCTTCGGGCGACAATGACGTATCAGCGTAGGTTCATCCACGGTAGCAGAGGCACCGCTCTGGTGGCGACGGCGCTAATGGGGGAGGCTGTGCGTACGTGGGGGCAGGAGATAAGTGGGCAATCTCTGTAGCTTCCTTTCAGTTTTGCTGTGTACCTAAAACTGCTATAAAAGAAATAAAATCTTTTAAAAAAAAATGCTTCTGTTGCCACGTCTTCATACAGGTTGTTATTCCCTGATTTAAGGTTTGGCTCCAGACATGAGGAAAACAGAGCTGGGTAGCGCCCACCACGGCGAGTGGGGTATGAACAAGGCACGTGGCGTCCGCAGCGGAGCGCGTGCTCCTGCATCTCAGCCTCCGCCGGGGAGGCAGGGCCAGGGCCAGAGAGGAGGCGGAGGCTCTGCCCCCATTCCCAGCCAGCTTTATCCTGAAAGCAGCCGATGTCCTTTGGGAATGGGCAAAGGCTAGCCTAGACAGGAGTCCGGCGTTTTTCTGCTTGACATGGGAGAGATGCGATGAGGCCTGGAGCCAGGGATTATTAGGTCCTGGCTTTCCAGTGTCCGGTAAAGGGAACCGAAATCTTAGAACGAGCAAGGGGGCAACGTCAGGGAAGCAAGTGAGAGTCTGGAAATGGCCAGCGAGGCTGTCTTTGGGGGTGGCAGGGAAGCAAGAGGGGCAAAGGGAAGACCTCCAGCCGTCCTGGCCCGGGAGGAGCCCCGTGGACCCGGGAGCAGGTTGCAGCGCAGTGCGGGCGGCGATCTGAAGGTTTGCTGCGCCCAGCCTGCGACCATACGGGCAGCTGAGCACATTTAGGTCGAAGGAGGACTGAGTTATTCTCATTAGGGAGGAAAAAAGGAAAAATAATGCACCAAAATGCGTTTGGGGAATTAAAAGGCAGGTGGGTTGTGAAGACTTCTGAAAAATTAGGAGCTGCTTTTTTTTTTTTTCTTCTGGCTGAGAAAAACTTTAGGGCTAGCCAGGGACAGGAGGTGGGAGGAGAAGCCAAATCCCTGAAAAGCTTTGGTGGAATCACCTAATTTGGGGTAAAATAGAAAGAATCTTCCCCTTCCCCCAGCCCCTTCCTGGTGCGGCCTCCAAAAAAGCTAGGACAGGTACTAAGAAACCATGTCTACAGGATGGACGGCTGGCTGGGAAGCATTGTTTGGTTAGTGCTACTTCTTAAAGCAGTAGCTGCTTAGTAAATATTTCCCCTTTCTTTTACTCATTGTCTTTATTCCATTGGGGGCCAGCTAGGATTTGCTCACTAAAGCTTCACTTGGAAAATCAACCAGATGGGACAATGGCGTTGGCCAGCACCCCTGTTAGTGGATTTGTGGTTTGATAAACCACTTGGGTAGAGGAGGTGCGATCCTTGTCTCACGTACCTCACATGGCTTGAAACAGTGTCCACCACTGGGAGAAGACATGTCCTCCATCAAGGGAATGATTCAAAAACTATCTCTAAAGAAGATGAATCTATTTAACTGCAAATGTGGTGTTCCAACTGGAGTATGGCAGCTGGGTCGCAGTCCCCAGCAGGCCTCCATCGCTGGTTCTGCCTCCAAAGTAATTCCTAACTCTGTCTAGTCTTTCACCTCTACCCAGGCTGTAGTCTATTGTAAGGCCCATGCTCTCTCGCTGGGAAGGGCACAATAGCCTCTTAATTGGCTTCCAGCATCCACTCATCCCACTGTCCAGTCCATTTCCCAGCCAGCAGCCTGAGGCATTCTTTCGAATGTAAAGTGGGATTATATCACTCCTCTTCCACGATTTCTCTAGAACTGTGCTATGCAATATGATAGCCACTACCCACCTGTGCCTATGTAAATTTAAATGAGGCCAAGCTCAGTGGCTCGCACCTGTAATCCTAGCACTCTGGGAGGCCAATGCAGGAGGATCATTTGAGACCAGGAGTTCAAGACCAGCCTGAGCAACATAGCAAGACCCCATCTCTACAAAAAATACAAAAACTTAGCCAGGCGTGGTGGCACATGCTTATAGTCCCAGCTACTTGGGAGGCTGAGGCAGGAGGATTGCTTAAGCCCAGGAGTTTGAGGTTGCTGAGAGCTATGATAACATCACTACACTCTAGCCTGGGCAACAGAGTGAGATGCTGTCTCAAAAAAAAAAAAAAAAAAAAATTAAATTAAATTCCCAGTTCAGATCCTCGGTCGCCCTAGCCATGTTAAGTGCTCATTAGTCACCAGTGGCTACCACATTGGGCGGCACAGACAGAGCGTTTCCATTTCCCCTGAAGTTCTGTCAGTCCGTGCTGCTCTTAAAGAGGCAGCAGCTTCCTCAAAAGAGCAAGTGATACCCAGAGCCCCTGACCAAGCAGCTGGACTGGTCTCCAAGAGCCTTTGGCCTTGAAGCAGTACGGCAAGATTAATTTGGGGAGCTACTACTTTTTTTTTTTTTTTGCATTTTCTCTTTCCTTTTCTTTGTTCAAGCAGGCTCTATGCTCCTTGCCTCCGTCAAGGTTGGTGGCAGCATTTCCTGACTTTTGTCTAAAAGCCTAAATCCACTGATTTGAAAGGAGAGGGGAAACCCAAGTCCAATGTGGAGAAATGAATTTTCCCCAAATTAAACAGAAATTTCCTCAGGCTGTGGGCAGAAAGAGAGGCCTTAGGTCCCATAGGCAGCCTGAGAATGTGTGTCAGGGAGAATGAGGGGAGGGCTTGCGGGACGCAGCGGGCTGCATCCTGGGCACAGCCCGCCAGTCTTGCGAAGGATGCTGCACTCAAGCACGTCCCGCACACAGGACCCGAAGGAAGTTCCTGGGGCCAGAAGGACCGGCCTCTCTCACGGCAGTGAGGACCGCAGGAGGGGATGGGGGCTTAAGAGGCCTCCTTGGCACCGTGGCACTGGGGAAGACCCCAGAGCCCAGACAGAACTCCTGGAGAAAGGAACCCTGCGCAACGTTGGACATTTCATCAAATTGGGCTGTGCTCAGAGTTGACATCGTGCTGATCAATGGTATAGGAAGATGTAGGGTTTTACCCTTTTGCAGAATTGCTGGAGTCCAGAGCTGCTTAAGCATTGGGTAGCCATAAGTCTCAGAGTCCCTGGACAGTCCCGGCCTATTGTCCCAGAGACTTGTTAATTACCCCTTTATTTTACACAGAGGGAATCTGAGCTCAGAGAGGCAAAGGCCATTTCTCCCAAGTTCCCACAGCAGATGACTAAGAGCCTAAGCTTTGGTATCAGACTGCTGGAGTTTAGGTGTCTGCTCCATCATTTTTTTTTTTTTTCGAGACAGAATCTCGCTTTGTCGCCCCCACTGGAGTGCAGTGATGTCATCATAGCTCACTGCAACCCCAGACTCTGGGCTCAAGGGATCCTCCCACTTCAGCCTCCCAGAGTACTTGGATTACAGGTGTGAGCCACCATTCCCAGCCTCACTTCTTAATTATACAACCTGGGGTGGGTGTCTGATGTCCACTCGGGTTGCCATAACTAGATACCTTAGACTGGACGATTTACAAACAACAGAAATTTATAGCTCACACTTCTGGAGGCTGGATCACACTTCTGTGAGTGTGTCTATGTGTGTGTATCTCCTCCAGGCAAATGCTGCATGTTTTTCTCCTAGTATTAAAAGTCCTGCTTCAAAAATGTCCTTGCAATGCCTCAAAGGGCTTGATGATTCCAATTTTGTTCAAGTCCAAGATCAAGTTGCCAGGAGACTCAGTGACTGGTGAGGGCTTGCTCTGCTTCACGGATGGCACCCTTCACTGCATCCTCACATGGCAAAAGGGCAAACAAGCGCCACAGGCCTCTTTTGCAAGGGCATTAATCCCATTTATGAAGGTAGATGCCTCACGACCTAATCACTTCCCAAAGACCCCACATCTTAATACCACCGCACTGGGAATTAGGTTTCAATGTCTGGATTTGGGGAGAGGGGACACAGACATCCAGACCATAGCCAAGGTTACTTGACCTCTCCAAGGTTTGGTAGGTTTTCTTGAGTGCAGAGTGGGCATGATGATGATGTATGCCCACCTGGGAGGGTGAGTATAAGGGATAAGTTACACGATGCATGTGACCCCTAGCAGAGTCCCAGGCATGTAGACTGGGCATTTCTACAAAGCCATTTAGGCATTTCTACGAAGCCATTCAATAAGCGACATAATTCTTGCTTCCAGCTGGGCCCACGAGCCGGCTGTCCCGGCTCACTGTCTGTCTTCTTGTCTCACAAAATCAAGCCAACTGCTAATTAGCAGGTTAGAAAGTAAAGTTGAAAAACTTTTGAAATCCGCTATTTCTCAAATTATAGCAACTTCCTCAGCCAAGGGTAAAATACTCCGACCCGCTTGGGTAGAGGTTGCCATCAAGGCCACTGCCGCGGCTAGCTGTGCAGCCAGCAGAAAATGCGAAGCCCGTTCGAGCACTTTGGCTTCCACTCCAAGATGATCTGCATGACATTTGGGTCAATCAATCTAGAGATAATGATTCTTGCTGCAGAGCTGTGCACGTCCAATCACAAAAAAAAATAGGGGTCCCCAATTGATTTTTGCAGACTGGTTTTATTTTCTCAGAAAGCTTTTCAGGTCAATGGTGGAAGCTAGGGTGCTGATAGGAGGTGGCATATTTCCAGCTACTTTTGACCAGGGATGTCTGGCTATCATGTGTTCTGTTGAATAAAATTGGAATCATCGAGCCCTTTGAGGCATTGCAAGGACACTTTTAAAACAGGACTTTTAATACAGGGAGAAAAAACACGGAGCATTTGCCTGGAGGAGATACACATACACACACTCACATGCATACGTGTGTATATATACATACACACAAACATATATATACACATACATACATGCATATATTTGTATTTTCCAGAATAAATTTTTCATGGCAACACGGTGAAATTCAAGAAT
Source organism: Avahi laniger (assembly GCA_963575035.1). Taxonomy (NCBI): domain Eukaryota; kingdom Metazoa; phylum Chordata; class Mammalia; order Primates; family Indriidae; genus Avahi; species Avahi laniger. The sequence goes on from CAUYSK010075197.1 coordinate 41,587, forward strand.
CTGTGGGAGCCGTTTCTCTGTGTTATTTTTCCACCTCAATATGTGGGCCTCATTTACAATATCCTCAAAATTAAAGAATAAGGAAACCTAAATGAATAGTTAAAGGGGTAATTAAAAATAGGCAACTGGCCTTGTTTCTCTCCTAAACTGGTTGATTTATGCCTTGTTGTGGTTTTTTTGAGAACACAAAACTATTAATTTATGTGTGAAAAGAACAGTGAATTAATCCTAAAGAGCCCTGCAGCCTTTAAAGACCTGAATCATATGTTGAGCTCGTTTAAAACTTGCATAGGAAATTAAGATAGAATAAAGCCCTTTAATTTGAAAAGTGCATCTATAGTTGCCATCCCTAGGATATCTGCAGGGTCATTATTCAGAAAGGTTAAGGAGGACTTTATTTTTTTATATTCGCTATGTATTTCCCAGTTACAGCTCACCATGGTGCATTTCAACTTATAAAGAGAAGGAGATAAAAGGGGGGGAGGGGAGCTTTTTATTCACTTTCCACTTAATTTCCTTGCCGCCACGCCAGTCCCAGCTTAATGAATGTAATTGCTACCTTTGATGAAAATACTATTATCAAGATCACACATTACATTGGAAAACAGTTTTTCTTTAAACACAGCTACTGCAGTCTCTAATTATGCACGTAACAAGTGTCTCCCGAACAAAAGAGCATGTTGTCTACAATTGCTAGGAATTGGAGCAAGGCAAATTCGAACAAAGGACAGATTAGATTTGCTCCCCGCTCCACAAAGCCCATCCCTCTGATTAATTTCCTGCAAAAACTAAAACAATTCTTTTAAAAGGCGCTCACCCCCCTTCTCCAGAATGATCCATATGCCATTTGGGTCTTTCTATAGGATGATAATGGCCCCTGATTTGAACCTGTGTTAGAAAATAAGAAAGGGCTTTTATGAACTTCCTCTTTCACATGCAAATGAGCAGCACAAGATCTTGAGGCATAATGAGCCCCCCAAAAAGTGACTTTTCAGTGGCTATAAAAGAGTGCACTGGTAGGGGAAAGTCTGCATTCAGCATGTTCTGCCCAATTATTTTATTAGTTTCAAGAAATGATGCATTTTTGAGAAAATACCCTGGTGCCTGTTGAGTCTAAGCGACAACAGCTTTTCTCAGGTGGCCTTTACTAAAAGGTAGTTTCTTGACTTACACATAGAATTTTTTAAATGGATTCATAATTAAACAGAAAGTATGCTAACTAAGGGTTCAGGAGACCTGGGGTTTCAATCATACTTCGCTATCGATCTGGGGACTGCAGTGGGCAAGTTACTGGGCAAGTTGGGCCAGATTCCCCGGTCTTCATTGCTTCTCTTACCCAATATGAGGGTGGGGCTCCACGATCCAGAATGTGGAGCTCCTATAATGCCTCGATTCTGCTCCCCAGCATTATTCAAATTCAGAAGAAAAAAGTGAAGTTGGTGTCTAACACAATATTATTAACAGTTATGAGTATGAGGTCTAGAGTCAGCCTGCCTGGGTTCAAATCTCGACCTACAAGTTGTCATTTGTGTGACCTGGAAAAAAATCATCTTTTTGTGTCTTTATTTTCTCAACTTTAAAATGGGGTTAACACTGAAAGAGTAGTGAAAATTAAATAATACTTAAAAAATATTTACAATATCTGGCCCACAGTAAGTACATACTCCATAAATTTTACTTCTTTCTCTTATTATTAAGACCTAGAAGACCACCAGTGTCGAATGAAATGGGCTTTGCAAAGTACTGCCCACCACCTCTTTGAGTCCTGGGGAAATGGCATAGGAAAGTGTCATCCCGGATGGAATCCTAGGTCTACCCATGCATGACGAGAAGGCTACCGGCACCCAGTTTAAAGAGGGCAAAGTTAGGTCTGGAGCTGTTTTCGGTAGAACTCTTCCGTGTTAGACTTGGCCTGATTCTTTCCAGAGGCTCTTGTCCCCTATCAGAATGAAGCTCTCAGAAATGGTACAGAAAGACACAGCAGAGACAGCACGGATGAAGCATGTCGCCTTCACTGCTCTTCATCACAGGGAGGAGGATCTGGATACATAAAAGAACCCTCACTCTCCTGGTTCCGCGTTATCCCAGGATTCATTACCTGCATCCTCCGATAGTTTCCTTGGAACAGGGGAAGTCATCATAACACTACGTTTGCCAAAGAACTGACTATCTATGAGAATAGCACCCACTCGAACTGCCCCTTCTGCTAACCTCTAGTCTGTCTTTGCTCAAACCATATCGACTTTATTGTCTGTCTCACTAATTGTCAGATGTTCTAATAATACATTTTCAAGCCCGAAATTGAATGAAACTGCAAATTGTGTCGCAGTTGTAGGAGCTCGTAGAGTCGTAAAAATGATGCTGGGGAGCTGTTCGAATTCTATGAAAAGCTACTGACAAATGAGGATCTGGCCATCCTTGAGTTAAAGAAAAGAATGGCCAAGAGGAATGACACCGTAGACACTCAAAAGAGAACGACTTGAGTGCTGTGGATTAAGATATGCCCTTGTGAAAATGCATGAAGCCTTTGGATAATTTTGCAAAAATGACACTCTCTAAGACCATGCTGTGAAAATCAACCCCAAAGAATGGCCTACAGAGTGAGCCGTCATACAATTTTGTGCTGAAACCCCCCACCCCCTGCAAATCAGCATTTGATTCATTCTTTGCTCATTCTAAGATTATAGATGCAATTATAGCCTTAACTTAATAATAAGATGAATTTATTTTCATAAATTTCAAGACAAATTTTGAGTTTTAATAAAATGCTATGTCTAGACTCTTTTGTTTTCACTATTTATTAGGAAAGGGGGTTCCTGTTTTAAACAGATTTACTTAAAGTGGGATTTTTCCTGCGCCAATTTTCTAGGATAAGGAGCTCATGTACCCCAGGTGATACCTTGGGATCCCCGGCAGACAATGCATACATTCTTACATTAGGGCTCAGTGCTGCAGAGCTCCACCGCTTACATCCCTTGGCCAGTGGGAGTGGGGGAGACACCCACACACAGAGGAATCAGCTCCTCTGAGCTTTTACTGCAGATTCCAGGTGAGACCTGTGTTACCCTGATAGGGAAGGCTTTCCCAGTTCTGGTGGCTTCCCCAAAGCAAAGGACTCTATGACCAGTGGCCACAAGGAAAAGGGCCAGGAGCATTGAGCTCAGGTCCAAAGTATCGGGGCTGAAGGCTTGGACATAACAGACTGAATGGCAGCAGAGTAGCAGCCCCAGAATGGCCTCGGGCGCAACGTAGAATATGAAGCAGGAACTCCACCAATTCCAGGCAGGGTTCTTGGCCCCGCCTCACCCCCAACCCTGTGCATGATGGAGAGAGCGGTGGGGCTGAGAGTCAGCAGAGAGTCCAGAAACGCCTGTCTACCTCCACACCCATCCTGTTCTCTGTCAGGAGCCTTCGGGCCCTCGAAGCAGCTCACCTGCCGCCTGTGTCCTGGCTACAGCCCCGAGGGAGGCCCAGGGAGCACGGCAGTCTCACCTGCTCGGGAGCAGAGGCGGAGGGGCTGGGGCTGGCCCAAGGGCACCGAGCTGGTGCGGGGAGCCAGGGCAGTCTGAGCACAGGCGAGGGCTCCTCAGATCCCCCTACAAAGCCCCGCACGCCCGTCACTTGTCCCATTCCTCATGCTGCCTACGTCTCTGGAAATTGGCTGCAGTGATCGCTCTAAGGAGCCTCGACAGGAGGACAGCATTAAAGACAAGTGAGCTCTAAGGCAGCATCTCCGAGTCCTGATGGCGACGCAAATGACCGGCCATTTCCTGGTCCACTGGTTAGGGAATTAGCATACTGCGCGAGGGAGCCGCCGCCATCTGTCTTCCGTGCTCTTCATTACCAGCGGCAAGGTGGAATCCGCACCTGACCTTTGAGTCCATGAAGGGTAATGCCCAAACGCCCCCGAGAAGACATGCTCACCTGTGATGGCCACGTCACGAGACTCTGGAACATCCTCGGCGGGGCCCATCCAGGCCACATCTGTGTCTGTGGGCGCTGGTGTCTACTGAGGATTCGGGGAGCAGGTGAACCCCACAGAGAGCAAAGGGCTGGGGAGGGAACCCTGAGTTCAGAGTCAGGAGGCTCCTCTGCTGGTTCTGGGTACTGCTCGTGGGTGACACAGACTGGTTGGTTGTTCTCAGTAAATCAGGTTCATTCCAGCAGGTCTGAGAAGTCCTCTGAGCCCCGAATCCAGGGCTGCCTTCCCAGGAAGCGTTTCCCAACCAGTCATCACCTTCTCCCCGAACCCTGGAGAACCAGCTGAGCCCTGTTTGCTCCCCCGCCCCTTGGCCCATGGTGCTGCAGGCTCCTCCCCGGTTCCGCACTGCCCTTTGTAGCTCAGTCGCCAAGTTCCCTCCCTTAGTTCCTTCCCTTTTCTCAGCAGGAGCAATTGGTCCTGGCTTCCTCCCTGTGTGCCTCTGGCCACAGCTGCAGGTTGGGTTGGAGGACAGCATCCCCAGGGGCAGGAAAAGGGAGACAAGCCTGAGACCAGACCGGGTCCCCAGGATGCCCTGTCTGCCAGAGGGAACCTCCTAAGGTACCCTGGCTCCTGCAGCCCCTGCATCCATCCCATAAGGCAGCTGGCATTTGTGGGGGCTCAGGCTGAGCTGCCTGGGGCCTACATCCTGGGCGGGGCTGGGGCCTTTGAGAAAGGGGATTGAACCACTGCTGGGTGCCCCAAAGATGTTATTTAGAAATCTCACTGGGTATAGTTTTTGCTGTGGATTGCTCAGGAAGGCTCCACGGTGGGCCAGGAAGGTCAGGGCTCAACAGAGCTGGGCTGGACCATGCCGTGGGATGTGACTCAAGTTTTCTCCAATCTGAAGCTCAGTTTATTCATCAGTTAAACCAGTGGTTGGATCAGATCTTGGCTAGGAAACTTTCCAGCTCTGACCTTCTAGAACACTCTAAAAATGCTGGAGAGGACTGGAGAACGTGCCAACTTGGGCTTTTCAGCCTTGTTTTGCAGAATGGTAAATTTTGGGCCAAGGAAACTGACCCATGTGATTCAAATGCCCAGCAACTCAGGGCAGTCCCAGTGGAGGCATGACTACAGTCTAACAGAGGCAGAGAAGTGACAGCTGGCTTCCAGGCAGTGTTCTGTCCACCCTGTGGGACTCCAGGGGCTCTGTGGATCTGATTTTCTCTCCATGGGGACAGGAGAAGGGACTGTGGCTGGGACAAGCCAAAAAGGGGGGTGACCACATGTGCTTAGTTGATTTCATCCACTTGTACACCCATTCATGGCTGCATTCACAACTCAAGTGCTTAGTGAGCTCCTATTTATCCCTCAAGACCCCATTCTGTTGTTGCCCTGCTCTTCCCTTGCCCCCCAGGAATAATGAAGCCTTCTTCTCACTACTTATACCACCGTCATCCCACAGGCCTTACCTCTATATACCGCTAAGGTAATACCTGGAAGACTTCACGAATGGGCAGTGAGTGTACGCCCCTGGAGGCGGGGCCCTCTGTTCCCCAGCACATGGCACAGCAGGTGCCTAATCAAGGTGTGCCAAATGAACGCATGAGGGGAAGAAGTGAGATGCGCAGCTGTGGGGAATGACACTCTGGGGTGAGGGGCACTGTAGGCAAAGGCCAGTGGAAGGAAACAGCCCAGTGCTTGGGGACCTGGGAGGGATCAATATAGACAAGTGTGGGGGCACCTGCATGCCCTCCTCTGTTCCTCATCTCACAGGCACTTGGGTATTTGCCTTAATATCTGTATTATTCACTAGACTATGATCCCATAAGCCCAACTCACTATATCCACAGAGCTCTGCCTGAGACCTAGCACATAGCAGGTGTTTAATAAGTGCTCCTTAACTGGATCATTTCGACAAGGTGGGAGGACAGAAGGTGGACAGTGCAGGGCCTGTAGGGGTTGCCACACACAAGGCAGCATGCATGATTAAACCTGGATTTCAGATAAACAACAAATAATTTTTTAATAACTATGTCCCACATATTGCACAGCGCATATTTGTTAAAAAATTATTCATTATCTGAAATTCAAATTAAACTAGTGTTTTGGGTGTTTTTGCTTATTTGCTTCATTTTTGTTTTTTGGATCTTTTTAAAAAATTTTTTTTTTGTTCTTGTTTATTTTTTTGCTACTCTGACAACCTCCTGTTTCCTCTTTCCACTTGGCCATACTTGTCTCTGGCTTTTACCATCAGGATGATCTCAGAGTCACGAGATGGCTGCTGGAGCTCCGGCCTTCATGTTTGTGATCTAGGAAAGCAGAAGGATAAACAGAGGGACAAAAGGATATCTGTCTCCCATCTCAGTCAGCCTCTCTTTGTGAGACGTCCATTCCATATGGGCTGGTTCTTTGATAATAACAAGGAATCATTGTTTATTTTGTTAGGTGTGATAGGTATCGTGAATACATAAAAAAAGTCCTTTCTTTTGGAGATGCATTCTAAAATATTTAAATGTAAGATGTCACAATGTCTGTAATTTATTTTTAATGATTTCAGGAAAAAAAGAAGCAAATATGGCAAAATGTTAGCAACTATTAAATCTGGATGATGGGCATATCTGGGTGCCCGTTACCCTAGTCTCTCAACCTTTCTTCGTGTTTGAAAATTTTCTAATAAAGAGATTTGGCTTTGCAGTTCCATCCAGGTTGTTAAAAAAAGAAGAAGATTCGGCTTTGGTTTTGTTGTTTAAAGGAGAGATTACCCATGATCCTTGCCCCACAGCATTTTCTTTCTCCTTGGCCACGCCTCACAAAGGGGAGGCTGGGAAACGTAGTCTTTTAGCTGGGTATTCTGACACCGGCACAAGCGGGTTCCATGAGCGAAGGGACGTCAGGCAGGAGCTCACAGCCTCTGCCTGGGGTTTCTGGGCTCCCTCTGCACAGCACGCTGAGCAGCAGGGGCTGCAGTGTCTGAAGCTCTGCTTTGCCTTCTTGATTGGGAGCAGCCCCTCCTGGCTCACCTGGGCTCCTGATAGGATTTGTACCCTTAGTACGGTGACTAGGACAAGCCAACCCCTCACCCAGGGATGTCTGTTGAGAGGAGAACCACTGAACCCCAAGTCTGTGCATTGCACAGCTTGTTCACCCTGTGTGATCTTTGCCAGGGAGCTTGACCTCCCTGGAGGCCTGTGCTGCCTCCGTAAGGGAGAGTACACAGCCCGGCTCCTTCCCTTCCTCGTGTGATGGCATTAAATTTCCCAGCTCACTGGCCCGGGCGCACAGGGTGGAAGAAAGACCCTTGAACAGAAAGCCCCATTCAGAGCTGTTGTCAGAATGGGTGTCAACTAACCAGGAACTAACAGTACCCAGTGTCGTGCTCGGTGTGTGTAAAAAGACCCTAAAGCCATAGATAAGTACACACTTTACTGCACTCTGCATATTTGGCACGTAGTAGGTCTGCTGCGAAGATTTGGGGTGGGCTGGGAGCCAGGGGAGAGCAGGCGCTCTGGTTCATCAGCCCATGAATGGATAAATAAAATGTGGTACATCCATGCAATGGTATAATACGTTATTCAGCCATCAAAAAGAAATAAAATACTGATTTATGCTACAAGAATGAACCTTGGAAATGTTGTGCTAAGTTAAGGAAGCTGGTCATAAAGGACCACATATTGTTTGACTCTATTTACATGCAATGTCCAGAATGGGCAAATCCACAGAGACAGAAAGTAGATTAGTGGTTGCCTCGGGCTGGGTGTGGGATGGAGAGGAAATGGGGAGTGATTGCTAATGTACAGGGTTTGTTTGTGGAGTGATAAAAATATTCTAAAATTGGCCATGGCGATGGTTATACATATCTGCACATATATTAAGTCCCATTGAATTGTACTCTTTAAATGGCTGCATTGTATGGTATGTGAATGATATCTTAATAAAGAAGTTTTTAAAAACGTAAAAAAAAGACACTTGGAAAATGAGAGAGATTTTTATCCAGGGTGACAATAACAACGATAAGTTGACGCTGGCTAGGACTTAGCGAGTGTGGACACCCAGGGAACCCTGGGCCACTAGCAACCTGGAAGATTCCCAGCGTGGACTGGAATTCCAGAAGCCGAGTCTGGCCGGAGCGGTGGGTTGGGGAGCGGGGAAGAGTCCTGCCTGGCCGCTGCCGCAGTGAATGCTCCAGTTAATGTGCCTCTGATTACGCCCATTGATCGTTTACTCCAGCGCCAGATCTATGAGCGAGAAGAAAGGAAAAAGGAGTTCAGGTTTAAACTCTTATCACTAAAGTGAGTCTCCCTCTACATTAAAAACTATCCAGACCCCGTGGCAGGAATGGGCTCTGGTCTTGGGGCATAAATTTGTGTGTGTGGAAAAAAGACTTATTGGTGAATTTAGCAGTATTTTTCGTTGAACTGGCAGTTGCTAACCATTACACCAGTATTTATTTGATTCTTAAAGAGTACAAAACCATGGACCACAAATAAAGAAGATGGAGTAATAGTTTGTGGCTGGGCCACTAGCTTTAAACTTGAAATGAAGTGTCCAGTTTTGAGTTACTGTGTCCAACCGCCATTTGTACAGTTTGAAAAGTGGGGGCATTTTTCCAGGCTGTCAGTGTGACTGTAGTTCATTCCCATGAATGATATCGCTGAAGGAGCAGTTGTTCTGCTATGAGCACCTCACTCATGACCAGAATATATTAAATGTATTAATCTGTGCCTCCCGGCATAATTTAGGAAGGCCCTCTGTTTGACACATTCCTGTACATCCTTGTTTTATTGCTTGTTCAGGCAGGTAACAATGTCTCAAAAGTCTCGCTCCCGAATGAAGTTAAAATTACATGTCACCCAATAGCATATGCAGTTTGGTGGCTTATTTTGCTGTCAAAATTACCACCGTACAACAACATGAGACGTTAATGGGGACGTGGCATGATTTATCTCCCCGGCTCTGGGCCGGGCGGCAGGGAGAACTCCTGCGTAGGAGCGGCCCCATGCTGGGGCAAGCTGGGACTGCCTCCACCCTTCTGCTTTGCCTCTAGTGCTCAAACTGTGTCACCGAACGTGGCAGGCCTTTCCGGAGATGAAAAGAAGAAATATTTGAGTTTCTCTGCCAAATAATCGCTAAGCTTATTTTAAAGTCGCTGGGGAAAAAAATGTATATTTCAAGCAGGTTAGTCCTCCACCGACAAACAGGATTTATAATCTGTTTTGCACTTAGGCTGGTGACCAGTGTCTGTTAAGAATGTGTCCAGGACTTAATGTAGAAATGTCTGATTTTAAGGCTAATGGGAGCAGCCTTGATTTACAACTGGACGCAGTATTTTTCTACCCTGCCAAGCCAGCGCCTTTGGGAGGTTTATGATCTCAGGTAACAAGAGAGGCCGCAAGCCAGGGTGTGCCTTTTAATGAGATATGGATTACCCTTCTGGGAAGAGTGTCGGTGTAGTTTGAAACCGCATGGGAGGCTGGACTAGTGGCTGCATGAGGGTGCTCCCCGGTCCTAGGTGCATTTGCTTGCATGGGCCCCTTCCTCCATTAGAAAAGAAAAGATTATGCTTTACGACTACATTGGTATCAAGACAAATGCAATCTAGGCTGGATTCATTATGATATAGTCATTACTATTATATTTGGGTTTTTTGCTTCTGATTTTAAAAGAAATGAAAATTAAGACATTTCCACATGCCCGAGGCCCTGTGTCTGCTGGGCCTGAGGGGTATGTGAGCCCCATCCTGGGCCACAGGATCCAAGTTCCTGATCTTTCTCCAGAAGTTTCTTTATTTCAAAATCAGGACAGTCTGGCTGTGGCAGCTCACGGAGGGGCTCACGTGGAGGGCATCCCACTCCCCGAGCTTGGCGCAGAGCTCCCCTGCCTCCCCCTGGGTGACCCCTGGGCAACGTCGGATGCCGTCTCCTTTCCTGGCCTTCTCCTTCTCCAGCTGATTCGTGTCTATTTCAAACAAATAGGCCGGCGCGGCCGCCGTGACGTTTCTGGTGCATCTGAGCCGAGTGGGGGAGCAGAGGCTCCACCTGCGGGCGTGGCTGGCCTCGCCGATGGGGAAGGGCGTTAATGATGGCTGCCGCGCTGACCCCCGACCCCATCGACCGCTGCCCCTCTCCCCGCCGGATCCGCCAGCCAGGCAGCTGCAGAGGAGTCTAAAGGGCAGCCATCGTTCCCGGTCAGCCAGCCTGTCATTAATAATGTTTGCGTCTGTGACAGTGACAAACTTGTGGTACTTGAGGAGAGTTTATTAAGGTCAGTCTATAAATACGAATTAAAATTTTTAAAAAACGGGTTGACACAGATGAACAGATGGATGAATGAAGTGATTGGGTGAAACAATAAATACAAGAGTGGACGAGGAGCGCCCAGAGCCCACTCCTCCTCCGGCCCTACCTCAGGTTTAGATTTCGTGAAGCCACTTGGAACTTGTAGGTTTTGTGAGTTTTGGTCCTGGCTAATATTTTGTCATTTAAGACCTGTTCTCTCAGCTGATAAAAAGAATTGCAGCCATTTCTCTATGTCAAGCCCATAACTGAGGGCTGGTAAAATTTAAATGTCTCATCTGTCCTCGGGCTTGCATGCAGATGGCCTTACCTGGGAGCTTGGCTCCGGGCCTGTGGGCGAGTGACAGTCCCCTGGCTTGCCCAGCTGGCCCTTCCTGTCTCGGGATGGACTGCCTGAGCGAAGTGGCCCGGGGGCTGCAATCCGGAAGAGTGTCTTTCTGCAGCTTGGTCCCCTGGCCCAGAGGGCTGCAGTTGGAGTGTCTTTGGGGTGTGGGTGCAGGCCGTCCCATTCCACTTTCTCAACCACGTGCCTCCTCCCGTCCAGGGCCTTTCAACGATTATGGTGATTTTTATGCACATATTTAAGCAACTGTTTTCAAAGTTCTTTGGCCTGTGTTTGCTTATTTGGCCCTCACAAGAAGCCCAGGAGAGACTCAGGGCAAGTTTGATAATCTCCATTTGGAATATGTTTGGAGTTGGGCTAGTCTGAAGTCACTCAGCATGTAGGATCAGACCCAGGTCACTAAATGCAAGGAGAAAAGAATGGAAGAAGGCAGTGGATCAGAAGACCAAGTACTGCAGGAAAGTGGAATTTAGCCAGCATTCTACCCACCAGCAATACCCATTTAGCACAAAAGTTAACTGGTGTTTGCATCTGTGATAACCAGGGAGCATCATGGTGGCCCTGCAGTGCTGTCAGACAAATCAGAATGCCCCAGTAGAGAAGCAGGCCATAGACCGCGTGGTAAGAACAGCCAGCATGGTAGACTAGACGTCGTGGTGAGAATAGACAACCTGGTAGACTAGATGGCATGGTGAGTTTCCCTGAATGTTCTGCCCTCTATTAGTTCTCAGATCCCCCATGACCCAAATTCAAGCGGGAGGGTCTCAGGGTACAATACAGACTGGGAGCGATACAGAACTCCCACCCAGAACCGCAGGCAAGGAAGAAGGAAGACTCAGAGCATGCAGTCTAAAGGAGAGGATTCTGCCATTCAATCTAGTTTGTCAAATGTCTGGTAAGCGTGTCCTCCACACTAGACCCTGGGCCAGGAGCACCAGGGTGGGGACAAAGTGAAGTGGCCCCAGTCCCTGAGCTTTGGAGGAGGACAGACAGGTATGTGACTAACTGTGAGATGTATTGTGGGAACTGTGTTGGTAGTATAGACACTGTGCTGCTGTGAAGGTCTCCACTGGGGGAAAAGAATTCTAGGAGGGCTTTGCAGAGGAGGTGTCCTAATGGAACTGAGCATGAAGGACAAGTGGGAAAGGAAAGGGAATGCCGGGTGCTAGGGGCTGAACTGTGTCCCCTCAAAATTCGTGCTGAAGCCCTTACCCCCAGTCCCTCAGAATGAGACTGTATTGGGAGATGTGGGCTTTAAAGAGGTGATAAAGTCAAAATGAGGTCATCAGGGTGGGCTCTAATCCAATCTGATGCTGTCCCTATAAGAAGAGGAGATCAGGACACAGATATGTATGGGGGAAAGATCTCGTGAAGACAGGGAGAAATCAGCCATCTACAAGCCAAGGAGAGAGGCCTCAGAAGAGACCAACCCTGCCAATACCTTGATCTCACACTTCCAACCTCCAGAACTGTGAGAAAATAAATTTCTGTTGTTTAGGTCCCCGAGTCTGTGATTATTTGTTGCAGCAACCACCCTAACAAACCAATACACCAGGAACACAAAGAGCCCCTGCACTGTTCTGGGAGTGGGAATGTGCCTGAGTGTTTGGAGCACTGTAGTGCTTTGAGGAGTGGCGAGAAGGGGTCAAGACCTCCTTGCTGGAGGCATCTGGACCCCAGGGTTCTTGCCCCATTGAGAACGGTTGCCCTCATGGGAGCCCCTTGGCAGCCTTTCCTGGCCATGCCCTGCTCCACTCCTGGCTCCCAGGGGAAGCTGGGCACTTAAACTCTTTGCTTTGCTTCAGTGCGATCTTAAAAGCAGATCCCAGCTCAGGCTGTCAATCTCTTTCCCTGGGGCCTTGGAGTGGGAACCATTTGCCTCCCACTTACTTGCTGGGAGTGGAGCCAAAAGATGTCTGTGTGAATTTGGGGTCCCTGCTCTCAACACCCCTGGCTTGCTAGCCTGCCATCCCTGGGAGCCTCCTGAGCTTCCCTCAGTGTATGGCTGCTGGGGAAAATGGATCAACTCAAAGCCAAGGCCAAGTGGTAAGATGCTTTGGAAGCTCTCAGCTGACACTACAGCCTCTGTGGTGTGGGAGGGTGTGGTAGACTGAATAATGGCTTCCAAAGATATCAGGTCCTAATCCCTGGAACCTATACAATTTTCCTACAAAGGGAAAGAGTTTTTGCAGATGTGATCTCGAGATGGGGGTCTATCCTGGATTACCCCAGGGGCCCTAAATGCAATGACTTGTATCCTTATAAGTGGAAGGCAGAGGAGTATTTTATACACAAAGAGAAGGCAATGTGAAGACAGAGCCAAAAGATTTGAAGACTCTGGTCTTGAGGATGGGAGTGATGCAGCCACAAGCCAAGGGAAATCAGCAGCCACTAGCAGCTGGGAGAGGCCAGGAAGGATTCTCCTCTAGAGCCTCTGAGGGAACAAGGCCTTGCCCACACCTTGATTTCAGTCCACTGATGCTGATTTCAAAATTCTGGCCTCCATAACGGTGAGAGAATAGATTCTGTTGTTTTAAGGCACCACACTCTCAGTCATTTGTTACAGCAGCCATGGGAAACTCATACAGAGACGGAGGCCAGGAATCCAGGTCTGGCTCTCACACCTGGTAGCTCTAGGACCTTTATGCTTTCTCTCTGAGCCTCAGTTTCCTCCCTTGTGCAATAGGAATGACAGCCAATCCCAGCCTGCCTACATATGCATTCGGGTCAACCAGTGCCCACAGCACTCGTGCCAGGCCTAGGAGCCGCAGCAGCCCCTGTGGGCAGCAGAGTGTCGTGAGCATGAGTCTGACAGCCCATCACCGCCATTCACCACGTTCCCACTCGCTGCGCCCAATCTGATGAGGCCCCAGGAACACTGGCCTGAAAAGGCCCTGACAGCTGAGAGACGTGGCCGAGGCAGGAGGAAGGAAAGGAAATAATATTTTCCTCCAAAGGCCCTTCCTAAATGGGAGCCAGAGCCCCCGTGGCTGTCCGGGAGGCTTCCTCTGGCAGCAACCCCTGAGGCCAGTGTCCCAGTCCCACCGTGGCGATGGGCAGTGCTGACGTGCCAGCCAGGCTGGGTCAGGGAGGAGTTAGTCTCTCTAGCCCAAGGCACCCACGAGTGAGGGACTGAAGGCACCCAGGAGGAGCTGGACATGGAAGAACTGGGGGTGTGTGGGTTTGCCTGGAGACAGACTGGTCTCATGCTTGAGAGGGGCCCCGGCAGCCCCCACTCCGAGGAGGAGTGCTCAGGAGTCCTCCCTTCCAGCCTGGGAGTGGTTCCTGGGCAGAAAACATTCTGGCGCTGCCACTTGGTGCAGCAAACTGACTGCAGACACACCTGTGCACGCCCTCTCCTAGCTCAGTGTCAGCACCCCCTCCATCCCACTAACTGCCAAGTCACCCCAACCACACCACTCGCTGACTCTCTGCACCGCAATTATCACATTTTGTCCTTTCTTATTGTCTGCGACTCCTTGTAAGGATGCAAGTGCCTGGACAGAGCAGGCTGCATCCTCAGAGTCTCTGCCACGGAGAACTCACTCGGGAAACACTGAACGAGGGGATGGTTGAATGAATGAGTGAATGAATGAGAGGGGCACTCAAGATGCAGAACGATCTTCCATAGATGGCGGGGTGGCTGGGGTCCTCAGAATCAGCGTGACACCTCAGCAGGAAAGCAAAGCCCCTCCCCGAGCAAGCAGACACAGAACCTCTTCCCCCGCCCCCATTCTTCCTGACTTGGCACTCACCGGGTTGGTTCCAGGACTCTCTAGAGAGCTTTCTGGAAACTTCAGGGAGTCCTCTGGGGGAGCAGAGGATTGAGGAGCGTTCCCGCCCTCCTTTCTGTGATCCTGAGGTCCAAGGACAGGGAGACCAACCACTGCCATCGTGATGCCAGGCGGGTCGTGACGATGGCTGTGCCTGGGGCTCAGGTGGGGCCACAGGGGCTGCTGGGAGAGATGGGACAGGAGTCTTGGGTGGACTCCAGTGACTTGTCACCGTGTTCAAATCAAAGCCCAAAAGGCAAGGACTGGGGCTTCTTTCACAGAACAGGAGCCACATTCAGCCCGCAATCCCACCATCACTGGCAGTGCCCCGAAGGCCCCGTCTGCAGCTGGCCATGGTGGCCCCTCTCTCATGGACCCAGATCCCACCACGGTCCCACCCTCCTCACAGGGACGCAAGCTCCCCTTCCATTTCTTCCCTGCTTCCCATTCCCTCGGTGACATTTTAATCAGTTCGAACTGGAAGGAAATCTTTTCCTAATCACCCTAGGAAAATCTTTAATTGTTAAAATTCCTTTTTTTTTTTCCTCCTTAAAGTTTCATTATTTTTAAACAATCCAATTTTACGGGCATTGCATCCTTAATGTGCCCTAATTATGGGGGATGTTTTGGTAAAGAAGCAGCGGCCCACTTCATTCAGGAAGTTTCGCCCTCTCCGGGAAGGGGCTGCCTGGGGATTTTAGGGGTTCTTACATCATTACACACCGTAATTGCACGTATTTGTACTAGGGGCTGTGAAAATGCTTTGTTACAAATAATTAAATTCAGCACAACCAGAACTGCACCAAGAGAATACAAACCTTGCATAAAAGCAACAAAATCGGCAGCTTCAGACTCATCTTCAGAGCCCCCTTTTTTAGGTCCTTCTCTTCACTACCCCCCAGGAAGGAGCAGGAGGACACACCTTCTGGACCCACACGGGGGGAACTGGGAACTCTACATTTGAGTCCTGGCTCTGCTTCCTAACCAGCAGTGTGACCTGGAGTGAGTTCTTTGCTTCTTAGCTTTGGTATCCTTCTCTGTAAACTGGGGTGATATTAACACCAGCTGGGAGGACCAAGTGAGGTCATGGATGTAAATGTGCTTTACACACTAAGAAGGGATGGATACGCTACTCGGAAGCCCGGCTTCTCCTGGAGAGAGAATCAGAGGAACCGGAGGCCCAGTGGCCCGAGACTCCTGCCTGCTGGCCAAGCCAGAGCCCTCCACTGCCGCCGCCCCAGACACCCTGTCCCTCCCTGTGCTCGAATAATCCCAACCCCTCCTACCAGTGGGTCACAGACGCATTGCCCTCAGGGCCCCAAGGTCAAACGTCTTGGCATCTCTGTTTTCACTCTCCTCTGTGGTAACTAGAGATCTGTGAAATGAATATTTCAGAAAGCCCAGTGCATGGGCCATGGGGCCACCACCCGCACGATCAAGTCTTTTTGATTTTACTTAAAGGTAAAATTCAGTCACATGATGCGTAATTCACTGAAATTGAGCATGAACATTTGTGGTGAAATCTTTTATTAAATAATCACTTAAGTCTTCAGTACACATTTCTTGAAAGACCTGATTGACCAGAGCCATTTAAGAACACAATTTGGTTCCTAGGTTTGGAATGTGTTAATAAAAAAATAAAAATTTAAAAAAATAAATAAAACATTATTTGGGAGTATAAATAGAGATTTGGTTGGACCACCTTAAACTTCGAATTCTATGAATGGCTCCTCCTTCCTTAAACCTGAGCCTGGCCCCTGTTCAAGCAAGAAGGCAGGAGCTCAGCGTCCACTAACCTGCTTGGCATTCCGACGGCAGCAGGTGCAAACTATCAGAATGACACCCCAGTGGGGACTCTGGTTGGAGCCTTGTTCTCAATGTGCCATGGAATTCTAGCCCCTGTGGATTTATCTGTGGCCTCAGACATTGCAGGGTCATTTCCGGTTTAAATACGCACGTACATATTGACAGCGTTCTTTCCCTTGAAGAAGGGGGTTGGTGCAGAGCAGGCCACGGCTATCTTTGCCCTCAGTGGGTGCCCATCTGCCCCATCTGGCGTCATTCTGGAGCTGTGGTCACCTGGCCACACACGTTCCTTTACCTTGTTCCTGCTGTGCGTGCCTCTTGGTGGTTCTTTGGCGTGAATAATGAGAACTCTTGTTTGGGGAATGACACAACTTACCAGAGACCCCTTCAGATGCCACTAAATGGGCTTAGGGATTTCTAGGAACAAGACAGGAACACAGCGCATAGTCCTATTGGATACTCTGGGGAACCAGCCAGTTTATAGAAACGCTGCTGTTGGTACAGAACCAGAGCCCACTGGAAGAAGCCTAGACGCTGACAGCAAGGAGTGACTTCCCCCATCTGTCTGCAGATGGTGCAGACAGGGAGGGCTCGGGGAGGGACCTGCTGAGGGCTTCTGCCCTGGCTGCTTCCCTCGGCCAGCGGGTACCATTGCCAGACATCCTCCTCCAGAGGCAGCAGCATTCCCCAGGGGTAGATTTGGTTCCCATCTCCCTCGAGACAAAAGGCACTGTGGCAACTAGAAATGATTGTCGTGATTAATCATTCCTGACATCTAAGGGGTTTTGCTCCTGAGGTCATTTGGCACAGAGGCAAAGCACACAGGCGCGAGGGACAGCACTGCTACCTTCTAGCTGAGGGAGCTTGGGAACAACACTGTCATCTCTAAAATGGGAACAGCAATGGTGACAATTACAGCAGTAATTATGTCACAGGGTCATCGTAAAGATTAAATGGGATCATCCCTGTAAATTACCCAGCAAATAGGAAGTATTCGATATAGTTTGTTATTTCTGCTCCGAAGTATTTTCACTTGTGTTAATCCCATTTTATTCTCGTGGTCATTTTGTACGTTGCAAATTATTAAGGCTATTTTACTGAGGAGGACATTGGTGCTCTGAGAGGTCCCATGTGGTCACTGAGCAGCTAGGAGCAGAGCTGGAGATGGTCCCAACATCCTCACATCCACCCCCAGACCGGCAGAGCCACCTTGGGTCTTTGGTATACGTCAGCACTTCATTTTCCTCGTCAAACCACTCCCAGAGCCCAACAAACCAATAGGCATGACCGTGTAGACCAGTGCTGTCAATATGATGGACACTAGTCACCTGTGACCACTTTGAATTGAGATTAAGTCAAGTTAAAAATTTCCTTCCTTGGTTACACCAGCTCCCTGTGGCTGGTGG
The DNA here is from genome assembly GCA_963575035.1 of Avahi laniger. Classification (NCBI taxonomy): domain Eukaryota; kingdom Metazoa; phylum Chordata; class Mammalia; order Primates; family Indriidae; genus Avahi; species Avahi laniger. Next base: position 59,133 of record CAUYSK010075197.1, read on the forward strand.
CTACTGTATTGGACAGCGCATTTCCATCACCTCAGCAAGTCCCATTGGCTGATACTGGTCCCTCTTTTCAGCTCTGCCTTTTTCTCCTGTGCAAAAACTTCCTTTGGGTCAAAAGCAGAGCCTGTTTCATCAATACCAGCGACTGGGAGACAGGAGTGTTTCTCCATCTGCATCCAATCTGACAGCAAAGACAGAAATATTACAATTTTGACCAGAAGGAACCCAAATCCCGCCAGGGCAAAAGGGAAAATTCACTCATCAAGTATTGTTTAAATTATTTGAAAATATACTGCATCTATTTAATGTTTAAAGCAAAAGAAAGTGGCAAAGTAACCGAGCATGAGATAGCTTTCAATAAATAATCATGGAATAAATAGGAATATTCGCATGGGAGCCCTGGAAATGCACGAGTAGTTTGGTACCAATAAAATGCAAAGGATAAAAATAAAATACAATACAGCAGCAAAAGTATTTATATAAATCATGAAAATGTAAGGAAAGAAAAAGAGCCAGCTGCCCCAGCTCACATTTGGAACAAGGTAATATGAAATATATAAGTCTGCCACCAAAGACTGTATTAGAAGCTGGGAAATAACGAACATGATTGCATTGTAGTTTTTCCAAGGGTGAAATTTACAAACGATTTACTGTAAATGTTTACCCAGTGTACAATAGAGAAATGTGATCAGAGATAATTTATCTTAAAATTTTCACCACATTCTTGTGTATTCCACTTGAGAAAGGGACGTGGGGTTTTTAAACACGCTATTGTATATTCACCTCCCCCAGGGCCCCTGTCCTCTTTTTTTTTTCCTTTTTGGCTTCACTTAAGCTACTGGACAAAGTTGTCCCTTTGATCCTCTACTAA
>CAUYSK010075197.1:65000-83910 GCA_963575035.1 Avahi laniger
ACAGAAAGTGAGCGTTCTCATTTTGGGGAGTTCACGTGAGGACTTGCTTCGAGTCACTGGCTGAAGGCTGCGGACGCCGGTTCTGAGCAAAGTGAGAACCGTGGAGTCTCGGTAGAAAAAGACAGGAGCTGCAGGATGCCACACGCAGGATATCACCAGTAAAGCGTCCTCCATGCGTCGCGCTGCCAAGTGAGGGAACTATTTCAAGGTCCTTGTCGAGGCTTTCTAGGGCCCCCAAGTGCCTCATCCTTCCCCGGAGAACTGCCCACCTGCGCCTCCACAGCTGCAGACCCTGCGGCGCCTTTGCACTGCGTTTACACTGTTGGGAGGTGGGCCCTGCTGATTGGACAGCGAGTGAAAGCCTGACGCCGACGGCGGCTCGCTATTGGCTGGGCTGGGCCAATCAGAATCTCTGTCCCAGGCGTCTGGTGTCTAGACACAGTGTCAGCCTCTTGGGAGCCTAGAGGCGACGTAGGATTTCTTGCCCTCGGATGCACAGAGAACAGAGGCGTCCTCGGTGCAGAGAGAGCAACGGATGACACAGCTGGGCCTAGAGAGGTGGAAGTGAAGGGCCGTGGGACCCCAGAAATGCAGAGAGCTTCCGCTTCCGGGTTTCAGGCCGTGATGAGGACCGTCAGATTCCTAACCCCAGGTTCTGTGGATTTCCCTGTGTCCTACTAAATCCCCCGTTACTCAAGCTAGTCGGAGTGGGCTTTGCTCCTGGCAATAAAACCATCTTTAAGGGTGCTCTGTTTTGCTGCCTGTAGTATTTAAGATGTCAGGTGATGGTTGTGGGGACTCAGGAAGGAATGTAGGAACCAGGGAGAAGGAAGGGGAGTTTTCATTTTCCTTCCTTGGACAGTCACGCCTAGGGGGCCGATACTTGGTGTATTCTTAAGGCCTAATACATTCTTTTCCAGAGGACAAAAGTGTCCCTTGGGGCAGTCGTTTTTAAAATGGACCCAGAAAAAATTGTGAAGTCCAGCAAAGCTTGACTGCACTGCCCAGGACTTCCACTCTGTCTTTCTGTTCCCTGCTTTTTGATCCCTTCTTCTCCCACCAGGGATAGGTGTAGTGGGTTGAATGGTGTCCCCCCCACCCCCAAATTCATGTGTACCAGAACCTCCAAATGTGGCCTTTTTTTGAGAATGTCTTTGCAGGTGTAATTGTTTACATTAAGATGAGGTCATACTAGAGTAGGGCGGACTGTAAGTCTAATGGCTAGTGTCCTTATAAGAAGTCAAGATACACTGATACATACAGGCAGGAAGGCCATGTGATGATGGAATCAGGTTGCAGTGACGCAGCTACAGGCCAAAGGACGATAAGGATTGCTGGCAACCCCAGGAAACTGGGAGAGAGGCATGGAACAGATTCCTCACCAGAGCTCCAGAAGGAACCAACCCTGCCGACACCTTGATTTCAGACTTCTGGCCTCCTGATCTGTGAAAGGATAAATTTCTGTTGCTGAAGCCATCGGTTGGTGGTAATTTGTTACCGCAAACTAAAACAATAGGGAAAACGGCTGAGGACTTCCCTGGAATGTTGGCATTTTTTAAGCTGCAACAGAGAAGAGGGCAGAGTTTCATACCAATGTATGAATTACTAATATTGACTCTTCACGCTCCACTGGGAAAGCTATTTTGGAATAAGTGTAATCAAAATACAAACAAGTAAGTGCTGCCTGTTCTGTTTACACTTATTTACCCTTTTGACAAAAGGAAACATATGTTTATTTGGCACCCACTATGTGCCAGGCAATGTGATAGGTGCCTTCACATTTCACATTTCATTTAATTCTCACAATAATTCCTGCCCTGTGGCATTTTGCTGTTCTGGAAACTGAGGCTCAGAAAGCATAGGCACCTGACTAAAGGGCACAGAGCTAACAAGGGCAGGCCTAGGGTTCTAATTCTGGGCCTTCTCCAAAGTTCAAATCATTTCCAACAAGTCATTTTTGTCCTTAAGGAAAAGCATTTACTTTATAATAAATGAGGGAGAAAGGGGCATGATCAGTGTGTAACTGCCAGAGTCCCAGGCTTGGAACTTGAAGCAGCCAGCCTTTCTGAAGGGGTGAGCCCTGCCTTGGAGACCCTCATGTCCTCACTCAGTAGCATTTCCTGGGGTTTGGCAAGGCTGCCTGGGCAAATGATGCGAAGGGCATTGCTACTCGGGAGGAGTAGAAATTTGACCCGCTGTCAGATGACAATGGAGCCCTGGGACAGGGGGATGGTAGCCTTTCTCAGGGAGGGGATCTGGCCATGCAGCCCCTGGAGGTGGGCCTTGTGTGAGGGAGGGGGCGCATGGAAATGCTACCCTCTCTCTCTTACATCGCCTGTCAGCATACTATGTCTTTCCACTTTTCTAATTTGACCCTTACAACTTCCACAGATGATGTGATTAACCCCACTGAACAAATAGATGAGAAAATTGAAGATCAGAGAAGTTGAGAGCCTTGTCCAAGGTTGCACAGCTAAGATTCCCAGTACAGGTCTCCTTCCAGTGTGATACTTTATTCCACTGCCATAGGAAAAGTCAAATGATTCCTGTCTGTGAAGCACTTTCTACCTCAACAGAAGTCTGAAAGGTGAGAATAAATCAGAGAACAAGAGAAAACTGCTGCATGTAGCCATTGAATTTGGCTGCTCAGACCCCCATCTCTCTCCCCAAAGCCTGATGTAAGTAGCTGGCCAATCAGAGGGCTCCATCTGTTTGGCCACTATGATTGGGCCAGGAGGGGCCACATGACCCAAATTGGGCCAATCACAGGTCTTTAATATTCAACTGGAGCCAGGATTGGGTGGGGATTGGCTTTGCCAACCTAGACAGAGAAACAGATCCCAGAGCAAGAATCTTGATGGGGAATAGGTGGTGGAGATGTTCATCCTGGATCCCTCTGTGCCTGACGCGAACCCATCCGCATCCTACCCATTACCTGAGCAGCAGGTTCCTTTTTTCTTGAGCTGGTTTAAGTTGAATTTCTGAAATAATTGCAGCTAATGCAGGCATTCTCCATGGGATTGAACCACATGCTTATTAGTTGAGATAGACTAACAGACCCCAAAATGAGTCAAGGCCCCAAAAACAAATTGATTTCACATTCATGCAAATAGATCAAGGCAGTTCGGGTGGGTGAGGGGTAGAAGTGACAGAAGGCAAAGACCCTCCTACCTTCCATGTGGGCTTCCACATGGAGGACACCCTGGGCATGAACATCAGCTAGTGGAAAGGAAGAGAACACGGAGGATGGAATGGGGGAGATATTTACGGTCCAGGCCTGGGATCAAATATCCAGGGGTAACATAGTCTGGGTAACAGCAAGAGAGGCCGTGGAACGGAGTTTGGCTAGTGTCCAGGAAGAGAGGAAGCAGGTTTTGGTAACCAGCTCTCCGCTTCTGCCAGACTTGGAAACATCTTCAGACCTTGTCACCTCCCTCTATGGCCCCTGCCCTGACAGTCCACTCCTAATTAGCACTTGTCCTTTGGAGCCAGGCTCAGGATCCCTGGAGGAGAGAGGGCCCTCTGGTGGGCTCCCTGAACACCACGGAAAGGGGAGAGGGATCCCAAGCAGAGCCACTGTCTCAGGAGCACCATCTGATGCAGTGGGAGGAAGGGCCCACCACGCGGATGCCTCCCTGGAAAGATCTGACTGAGTTCTCCAGGGCTTCCTAGGAGTAGCTCTGTGAGAGGCCCCCAGGGGAGAAAGGGCACTCTCCACTCGCTCTCCTGCAGGCAGTCTCAGCCTGCCTGCCCCAGCCCTCTCCTGCTGCAGAGCCTTGACTAAGGAGTTCAGCCTGATGGTCCGAGATATTGGCAGGCTGCTAGGAGTCCCCAAGTCCCCAGCATATAGTCTGGGGCTTTTCCTGCTCTCCTTGGCTCAGTATATTGAGGCCAAGGCTGAGCCTTTGGGCCCTGGGATGCCAAGTCATCTACCACAGCTGCCCCGAGCCCCTTGGAGAGCACCCAGTGACCAACCCTCCTCCCTTGGGTCACTTTGGGGGCCGCTGACTTTGCAGACTTGGGACAGTCAAGCCTATGTGCAGAGCCTGCCTTCCCGTCTCTATCCCCAGGGACTCCTCTACTTCCTTCCAGGCCAGGAAATTCATACCAGGCCCTTTCCAGCCAACAGGGAAGACCACTCCCAATAAGGCCCGTCCTTTGCCACCTGGCCCTAGCATGAGCTGCAGGCCCTCACCCCCCAAAACACAAGAAGCAGATAGCTACAATCTCGTGTTGAAACCAGCTGGACCCCAGCAAAAACCCTGGATGCTAGAGTCTCACGACTCATCTCCCGGCCTGGCCGCCCTGTACTTTCTCGGCATCCTCTTGCATGGTTAAACATCTGCAACATTAATTATTACAATTAAATCTGGGGGAATAAAATCTTACTGCACTCCCCTTGCCACTGTCTGCCTCCCCCACCAAAATGGAGTATCTTATTTTGCTAACTGCTTAAACATAGAACTCTAGCAGAAAAAAATTGTCCCCACAGCTCATATTTTTCATCATTTGGTCATTAAATAGCAATGGATATAAACCTATAAAGAACCTAAAGTGAACCTTTTAACAATCCATGAGCAATACTATCATTTCTTTAATAGAACCTGCTGACCGTGCCTCATGCAGACACCATTTGTCATTTTCAGCACGCAATAATCAATAAGTTGGCCTGAAAATAAATAATATAACAGTCACAATATATTATCTTTCAGACTGGCTTTATACTAACCATAAAATAGGACCAAAACAAGAGAGAAACTTTTACATAAATGTTAAAAAGTTAGAAACATCACAGCTGGGACTAATGCATGAATGCCAGGGTCTCTGTCCCTAATTTGCTTTGAATTCTGTTGAGCTGGGCCCTCGCCACCATCCGTCGCCTGCACTGTTGGAGTAAGAACGCAGAAACCAGGCAGCAGGGTCACCATCAGCACTGTATGTGGGGGCCAAATGTGAGAGAGTTCTGTCACGGGCTACACTACCCCGGTGCAGACATCCTGAGGCTCATTCCAGGTACCCCAGATCATAGCTTCAAACTGAAAGGCCTGAATGGTCACACACTCAGTGCCAGGGCTAGGAGGCTGTTTGTTTAGATCCAAGAGGGGGCCACAGCCCATAGTCAGCTTCAGGGATTTGTGTTCTATGGGGGAGAAATGCCGCAAAGAATCCAGGCCACCAGGTGGCACTGATGGAGAGCGGGTTCGAGAAGCAGCAGTGGCCCGGGGTCACAGTGAGCTTGTCATCCATCCTTTAGCAGCCCCCTCAGCAGCTCAGCCTTGAGTCTGCTGGCCATCTGGTGCTGCTCTTCAAGAGCTATGAAGGGCCCATCTCTAATTCACTCACTCATTCATTCGTTCATTCTTTTAACAAATAGTTACTGCGAGTCTATTTAAGTACCAGGCACTGTTCTAGGTACCGGGTTGACAACAGTGGAGCAAACAGAAAAAAATCCCTCCCCTCCCCTCCCAGAGCCTAGACACTAGTTGGGGCAGTAGATGTGATATGATATGGAAATCCGTAGTGCGTCAGGAGGGTGGTCAGTGCTAAGGAGAACTATAACGGAGAGTAAGGGCACACGTTCAAGCATGTGCCCTTCAGACCAAGTCCCTGCTGGTTCCTGGGTGCCCAGGCCTTCATTCAGGTTGCCCAACCCAGCTTCAGACCTACCTTCCCCAGCTTCCCTGGTAACCAGTCTCAATGGCGTCCTCATGACCCCCTACGCTGGTCAGCACCAGGCTGCCATGCACAGCTCCATGGGAAAAGCCCCACAGCCTCCTGTCACGCAGGTAGCACTGTCCCCACTTCACAGCTGGGACCCCAAGGCTCAGAGGCAGCATGTCGCTGGGTGACCAGTTGTCCCCGTTTGCCTGGGGCTCTCTATGCTGAAACCAGGATAGCCTTGGGCAAACTGGGCTGGTCGGTAATCCTCAGGCAAGTGGCAGAGCTAGACCTCAAACTCACATGGGTCTAGGACCTTCCACCACCCCCTGGATAGGACATCTTCTCTCTAAGGCTGTGTACTCCTGGGACATTCTCATAGCAATTTTAAATAGCAACTGTTGCTCCAAGTTCAAGTATGAATAGGTTGACAAAAGACAAACTTAGATGATTTTGGCTTATCTACATAGAATCTGGAGTCAAATAGAGCTAGGATTCAATCACAGCCCGGTCACTCATAGCTGGGTGAGCCTAGTCAAGCTATTTAACCTCTCTGAGCCTCATCTGAAAATGAAGGTGAAAATGCATATTTCAGCAGGGTCTTTATGAAGATTTGATATCATGCCTACGACATAGCCCGTGGTTGGTATTCCATAAGAAGTGGTATTATTAATACCTAGAATATTTCATCCCAGGAACTAAGGGCGAGAACTCCTGCTCCTAGGGGAGGTGTGGAGTTAGAAAGCAGCGCTGCCACATTTATTATGAATCAGCTCGCCATGTGAAGCCAAAAATACTCTCCTTGGGTAGCGTCTCTGTGACTGATATTAAAAATGACTGATTTAAGAGAAAGTGCTTCACCCTTGTTGCAAACTAAGAAGGTAGGTCTGGAGTATTCTCAGCCTTAAATGCTGCCACTATTTCATCTTTGGGTAGTCATAAAGTTAAAGGTTAATAGGCTGTACAAATGACAGAGTTTAAAGGGAAAGGTGGGAAGGGAGGAGGAACTCTCGGGCAGCCGCGGGCGCGTTGGAGACAGATGGGGCTCACCTGCGGGGAGGAAATACGGCGGTGGGGCTCACTGGCCTTCCTGTCCCACTCGTCCCCCGCTCGCTCCCGTATGGAAATTCCTCCCCAAGAGCTTTTTTCCATAGGGGGATTTCTTTCCCGGGAGGACCGGAGGACACTTGGCGTTGGAGAGATTGGGCTGCTTTGTGAAAGTCAAGGCTTGATTCAGAGTCCTGAGAAAGAGGTCTGAGAAGGGGGTGGACGGAGGCTGCTGGTGGCCTAGAGAGAAGGCGGGAGGGTCCACAGGGAATGGCAGTGAGCCCCACTTTGACACAGCCGACCCCGTGGTCAGAGCTGTGTGGTTCTCAGGTTGGGAGCACATCGAAATCACTGGGGAGCTCGTTCCAGTGCAGATTTCTGGGCTCCAGCCCAGAGCTGGAGCTGGGGCCTGGGAATCTGTATTTTAGCAAATTCCCACCCATCTCCAAAGGTGACTCTAAGGTGGCTCTAAGACAGGTGATCCACGGGCACGCTTTGAGAAACTGCATCGGAGAATGCATTCGAGGCAAGTTCTAGATCCTGGTTACCGGACCTTCAGTAATGAGGGACTCAGGGGAATTTTGAGCCACACGCTGCACCCAAATCAAGCTAAGTCCCCACGGGAACTTTCTCTAGCAGACAGAATCTTGAAGATGCCAATGAGCGGCTAAGGATGGGGACCCCTCTCCCCCCGTCATGTTACCAGTGGGGAAGTGGAGGCGACACCAGAAACCACAGAGCTGGCATTTGACTCCCAGTCAGGGCTCTTCCTACTGCACCGCAGGCCTCTTGTTCCCATGGGCAGGGACGTGCTCGCTTCTCTAAGCGCTGCCGCGCAGCCGTGCCCGATCATTCTTCTCTCTGCGCGGGGTGGGGGCAGCTCTGTCCTGTGCAGTCTGGGACCGACAAACGGTGTGGGTGAATATGTCCTGGCTGCAGGTGCACAAGGGCCCCTAGAATTCACAGTTTTCTCCCGGTCTGAGGTCTTAGATGGAGCAGGCGCTGAGCTGCCTGAAAACACAAACCGGTCTGGGGAGGGAAGGGACGTTCAGTTCCGTGAGGCAGAATCCCGGGCAGATCCAGCGGCGCATGTCCCTCCCAGAAAAGACTTTTCAGCTGAGTTCCTTCAAATGCACCAAAAATATCTTTTCTTGCTAAGGAATTTAACAGATTACAAAGCGCATTTATTGCTTTATCTCCTTAGGTCCTCATAAAAACACCATGGGGTAGGTGGTACGGTTCCACTTTAAGGATAGAGAAACTGAGGCCCAGAAAAGCCAAGTAACTTGTCCACAGTCACTATGTACATGGGATAACGGCGCCCGAAGATGTTTGCATCCTAATCCCCCAAACTGGTGAATGTGCTGCCTCACATGGCAAAGGGGCCTCTGCAGGTGTGATTAAGTCGAGGATATTAAAATGGGGGATTATCCTGGATTATCCTTGTGATTACAAGAGTTTTTGTAGAGGAGAGGGAGGCTGGAGAGTTAGAGTGATTGGGTGTGAGGAGGACTCAGTCCTTCTTTGCTGGCTTTGCAGATGGAGGACGGAGACGGTGACGTGAGGATCGAGAGCGGCCTCTGTAGCTGGGAAAGGTGAGGAAGCTGATGCTCCACTAGAGCTTCCAGAAGGAATTCAGTCCCCCTGACACCTTCATTTTACCCCAATGAGACCCATTTCAGACTTCTGACCTGCAAAACTATAAGATAATAAATTTGTGTTGTTTTAAGCCACTGAGTTTGAAATATTTTGTTATAGCAGCAATAAGAAACTGATACAGTCACACAGAAAGGAAACAGCAGAATTAAACCCACAGTTGCAGGCTCAGCCCAGGACCCCTCCATTGCAGGGGGCCACTCTGGGGTGCGGATGCAGGCGATGGGAAATATTTTGCGATTCCCAGTTACTTTTCCCCTCTAGGAGCTGGTCATCACAGTGAGGATGGTAAATTATTCAAAGTCCAGCTGAAGCCCTGAGCAGGGGGCCCTTACATCTTCTCCTCTCTCTTCTCAACTCCCTGCTCACACCCTCAGCCTCCACCATGCTCTGGCCTACAGGACATGGCCTGGGGGCTCGGACTTGCCCAAACCCCAAATAGAGAGGTTGGTCCTTCCCTCCTTCCCCAAGACAGGCCTGACAGGGATCCGCAAGTGCAAGATTCCAGAGGGACCAGCTGCTCTTGGTCCTGTCTCTGTCCAGGCTGGGGCAGCGGAGGGCCCCTCCTCGGGTCATGCTGGGTCTGGGACCCTGGCTGAGCCCCCGGCCCCGCCTCAGCCTCTCACCTCGAGGCTCCAGGACAGTCCTGGAAAGGAGCCTCTCTCGATCAATCTTGCCACGGTCTCCATGAATTTTAAATAACAGCGGCTTTGCTCTTTCTCGCTCGCTCCCTGGGTCCGTCAGACTGCGGCTTTTACAAGATCATATTTCTTCACATTTTCATACAATTATTTTAAATGGACAAGATAATGTTGAAATTCTTATTTAAAATGTATGCAGGTAGAGAATGAACCTTCCTGCTTTTTATATTTAACACCAGACGGAGCAATAGAAGGGAATTTTAACAACAGAACTGAAGTGGAAGCGTTCATGATGGACTAGGGTTTTAAGCAGCTGGTTTTCTTTGATGAATAAATAATTACCCCCAAAATAGACAAGTTGGCCATTATTAATCTCATTTCAGACTGTGCACATTTTATTGATTCTTAAGTACAAGAATTTTGCAATTTTCACCAAAGGGTGACTTTCTTAATTAAAATGTAAGTTAAAGAAAAAAAAAGTTTCAGCAGTCTTGGCAGATCCAGGGAGGCAGAGGGCCTGATTTCTTCCAGAATGAATCCTTTCGAGAATAATGACCCCCAGAGGTACTTCATACAGACAGCCCATCTCTGACATAGCTCGTGAGACTGGCAGAGGCCCAGCCCAAATGGGCAGCAAGGCACAGGACCCAGGGAGCCTGGTGCCCGTCACCTTCCTGTTTGGTTTCTGTCTGTGTGACTCCAGAAAACAGGAATGTTTGTCCTTGCCCCATCCCCAATCTGCCCACTCATATGGGTATCTCTTGCACAAATGTCGAGGCAATTAGGTTTTATTTTTTTAAATGCTTATTAGGATTTTATAGAGAACATCATACAGAAGAAAATTCAGTAATCTTACCGCACAGGTAACGCACATTGATAAAGGGAGTAGGTACACTCAGAAAGTTCAAGTAGAAGAGAGAAGTAGCTAATACAGAGCACACACCATGGTTCTAAGTAGACAAAAATTGTGTAAGGCAGACACACTTACTGTCCCTGCTTTATGGGTGGGGAAATGGATGCCCAGGGAACCTCAGCAACACGGCTCAGCTCAGCGGGTCAGAAGGAACAGCTCTAGGATTCGAACCTGGTCTCTAGTGGAACTGTTGTGCTCTACTGCCTTTTAAACAAAAGGGTATTTTTTTAAAAAGCAAAAGCCACTCACTCCCTCACCCCCTCCCACAAAGGGAATCACTGGGAACAGTTTCTGGTAATTTCTTCCAGAAAAAATTAAATGTTTGCAATTGCATTGTATTCTGTTTGCAAGTATCGGAAATACCAGTATGGGAATGCGAAGCGGAAGGCACATTTTCTCAACAGTAAGGTAGTGGGTTTGTTTGAAACTCCACCCCTACCCCAGCTCCCCTGGGGCAGCTCTTCTCTTAATCTGATTCATCCGTGTGGTTCTAAGCATCCTTTGGGAAAAGGAGTCTCATTGCTCCGGGAAGCAGCAGGGTGACCATCTGTGAAGGCCCTTCTGGCCGCAAAGCTGACTCTCTAGGAACACACGTCACCCCAATACAGAGAAGGCCCCTGGCTTCTCCTAGGAGATGGGGGCTGGGAGGGGGTCTGTGGTCTTTGGAGAGGCTCCAGCCAAAACCTGGATTTGAACTGGGCCTGTGAATTGGCGGGGGCAGGAGAGGGCGGCAACTGTCAGAAAGGAAGGTCATGCGAAGTGACAAAATCACTCTGGAAAATTCTTTAAATCAGCCTCAAGTGCAGTGTCCTTGCCACATTTACTTGCGCCTAGGGAGCCTGACATGTCTTCTCCCAGCAAGCCCAGCTCAGGTAGGGGGGATGTCCTTGGGCAGGGGGCAGAGCGCCATCATGAAATAGTTGACTGCATTTGGGGCCGGTGGTGTGAAGTGGACAAAACTTGAAATCCTAGAGTCACGCTCAACTGTGGTGCCATTCTCACTCTCAGAGAGCGCCCTGGAGGGGAGACTCTGGAGGCGAGAGCTGGGTCAGGGGCTGGACCCACCCTCGCCCCAGGGCACACACTCAGGCTGATCCGTTTCCCTCCCTCTCTGTCTCTCAGGGAAAGTTCTTAGCTTGGCCGTGTGCACGATGCCATTCCTCTGTGACAGAAAATGACCACAGGTCGGTCAGGAGGCTGGGCCTCCTCCCGGTCATCTACTTGTAACAATTCAACTTCTAATAATTCTGATGGGTCACCAATTTACCATTGGTGATGGTGACACTCTGGATATCCTTCTCAACGCTAAATGTGTTTCACCTATTTGCTATAGAAAAAGCCAGTGAGAAAATGGTGCGCAGATTCAGTTTCACTTGGTAAGTCACCCACCTAGAAAGGGGGGTTTTCTTAGTTCTGCGGCCATTTCTACTTAAGGTGCTGTCTCCAATGTCTGAGATTTATAACGAATTCTGATAAAATTTCAGTGGAATTGGAATGGTTATGGCTGTTTTTCTTTGATGGAGAATCAAACATGTGACTTGAGTGAGTACTTGCCTTTTATTACCCATCCCTGTCTGTAAAATATCTGGTTTATGTGCCAAGAAAAGTATAAACATATGGCACAGTACTGGTTTTTCAGTAACTTGGTTTAAGCCAAAGGGGGGGAAAAATCCCATCTTGACACTATTTATGAAACAATTAATGTTGTCAACAGCCTTCCCACCTGCTGAGTTACACACAGCCTTCTAGACTATGACGCCTCCAAGAAGTGTCAACAATTTTAATATGAGCTGCTGAAGCAAATCCATTTGAAAGGACTTATGTCTACAACTTATAAAACGTGATGATAGATAGCTCTTCAACTGTAGAGCACAAAAGATGCCTTATTCTCCAGTAAAATCCCCTTGTCATAAAGCTGATATCAAGATAACAAGCAACTAGGATGTGCCAGGCATTGCTGCAAATAGTATCTCACTTAATCCCAACAACCACCAGGTGAGGTCGATTACTGTTGTTATCTTCCATTTTATAGCTGAAGAAGCTAATTCTCTTTGAGGTTAAGTAAACTGTTCAACCTCAGGTAAGTATTTAGAGGTTGAACAAGGATTTCGAATCTGAATCTTGGAATCTAAGGGAATATATGCCCCACAGGCAGGTCATCCGGAAGGGCCTAGGGTGAACCTCACCTAAATAAACCAGATATTTCAAAATTAATTTTTTTAAAAATCAGATTTTCGCCAGCCTGAGCAATATAGCCAGACCCTGCCTCTACAAAAAGTAGAAAAATTAGGTGTGTGTGGTGACATGTGCCTGTAAGTCCCAGCTACTTGGAAGGCTAGAGCAGGAGGATGGCCTGAGCCCAGGAGTTCGAGGTTGCAGTGAGCTATGATGGTGCCACTGCACTCTAGCCTGGGCAACAGGGTGAGACCCTGTCTCAAAAAATAAAAATAACGATAAAATCAGATTCTTCAAAATCAGTTTTTAAAAAGACAAAATACTGTGAAATACTTTTGAAATCTGTTTGACAGTTTTGTACAAACATAACCAGCAATTCCACTCTCAATGTATTCAGTCAACAAAAATGAAAACATATGTCTACACAAAGACAAGCACAGGCCAGGCACAGTGGTTTATGCCTGTAATCCTAGCACCCTGGGAGGCCGAGGTGGGAGGATTACTTGAGCTCAAGAGTTCGAGACTAGCCTGAGCAAGAGTAAGACCCCGTCTCTATTAAAAATAGAAAAATTAGCTGGGCCTCATGGTGTGAGCCTGTAGTCCCAACTACTAGGGAGGCTGAGGCAGGAGGATTGCTTGAGCCCAGGAGTTTGAGGTTGCAATGAGCTACGATGATGCCACTGTACTCTACCCAGAATGACAGAGCAAGACTATCCCCCCACCCCCACCAAAAAAAAGACTGGCACAAAAGTGTTCATAGCAGATCTAAACTGGGAACAAACACACATGCAGCAGCAGGTGAATAGATAAACAGAGGTACATCCATACAACGCACACCAGCCTACAATAAAAAGGAGAGAACTGCCAATACCAACAACAACTTGGGTCACTCCCAGAAACATTCTGCTGAGCTAAAGAAGCCAGACACAAAAGAGCAGATATGGAATGAGTCCATTTATATGAAATCCTAGAACAGGCAAAGCTAATCTATAGTGACAGAAAGCAGGTCAGTGGTTGCCTGAGGCTGGGGGAGGGAGGGTGATCGTGAAGAAGCAGGAGCTTTCCAGGGTTGGAGAAATGCTCTTTGTCTTGACTGCGGTGGTGGTTACATGGGCGCACGCATTTGACAAAACTTATCGTGCTACCCATGTAAAATTGGGACATTGTATGGTATGCAAATTATACCTCAATAATGTTGACTTTTTAAAAGGCAAGACGGTATGGTCTGTTGAGAAGAGTATGGTTCTCTAGGTTAGGGCACCTAATCACATCAGCTCAGCAATTTCCTCAACTTGCTGCTTAATCACCCTGTGCCCAATTCCCCGTGCATTAAATAGGGATGAAGATACTAAGGCTGTGTGGGGTGGGATTAATTTTGGCTGCAAAGAACAGAAAAACCTAAGCAGACTTCCCAGAGGTGTTGACAACCCCTCCACTTTTCCCTGGTTGGCTAAAATCAAATAGCCTGGCAATCCTAGCTGCAAGGAGGGCTGAGATATATAGTCCGTTCTTCCAGGCAGCAATATGCCCTTTTAAAAATTGGGATCTGCTACGAGGAAGAGGGGAGAGGATGCTGTGGGTGGGGGGCATCCAAGAGTCTCTGCTCCCAAGATCTCTTCTTCCTAATTGGTCTGAGGATCCAAAGACATCGATACGCCGGTTCTGTGGAGCACAATGCACGTAGCTACTTGTATTGGTTATTGATTAGATATTGTTGATTGTTCCTCCTTCCGAATGGAATATTTTCTATGCAAAATTTGTCACTGTAGAATTCCATTAAATATCATCCTCCCCCACTGTCTGCCTTTGCACCAAACTTACATCACTCTCTCAGTAGTCAGAGCTCCTGGCAGAATCATCCAGTTGGCCAAATTCAGGGCTCGTGTGCCACAGTTATTAAAATAATAATAAATATTATAATAACGGTCATAGCAGACACCGATGAGCCCCCGTGGCTTTAAGGGTCTGTGCCAAGTACCTCATATGCGCTTTCTCGCTTCATTCTCTCCACCACGCCCTGAGGCTGCCCGGGGACCTTTGCTGCTCTTGGGCCACCTGGCGCAGGCGCACCAGCTCCACACAGGGAAACCCCGCCTTCCTGTGGACCTTGGGGCTGGAGGCAGAGCCTTAAGTCTCCTGTCTTCCCACCCTGGCAACTGAGCCGCAGCACAGGACCTGGGCTTGACCAGTCGGCCACTCCCTGCAAATATTCTGGGCCTGAGGAGGCGGGTGCAGCGGTCCCGACGGCGGTGTCGCTCGGCAGAGGCTGCAGAGACTGGCGCTCGCCGCCGAGGGCCCGTGCCAAGGCAGCCAGTTGTGGCAGGAAACCTGGTCTGGCGGGACCTTGTGCTTGCGGCTGTCTAGACACCCCGGGTTCCTGCTTTTTCCTGAGCCACTTCTCCAAGTGTCCTGTCTCTTCTTGAATTATCCCTTGTCTTTCTAAAAATTATCTCGGCCTAATCCCACTGGCACTTGTGTTGGAGCCCACCATGAGCATGCCAGGGCCAATGCCAGGGTGCTTCATGTCACCTCCGTCAAGACGCTCAGGACTGCTCTTCTCCAACGCACCCGAGTCCCACTGCCGTGCTGCCCCGGCCCAGGGTCTCTCAAATTCTGTGTGAAAACAGCCCCCCGAGTTCTGTCTTCGTGTCTCTCCCTATCAGGGGTCCAAGCAGCCCATGGGGCCGGGAGGAACCAGGCAAATACCAGACCATTCTGTCTCTTCTCCTCTCTTCTCTCCCTCTAGATAAACAAAACAAAATAAAACCCAAAATCTTGCTTCTCCTTTTGCCAAAAACAAAAGCCCCCATCCATATTAACTTACTGAAAAAGAGACTACTGGCGCTCCAGTTTTAAAAAGGATCAAATTCTAAATCCCATTGTACATTTAGGTAGGAACCACCATGCTACCAAAATAATAACAAATATTCTACACACATATCCGTCCACTCTGGGTGGTCTGATAGACAGGCGGAGTCTGCAGGGGGTGGAAGCGCCCATTTGACTGAACTGGCTCACCTTGCCCAGGCACAACCAGTTTAATTTATTTTTAACCATCAGCTTCATCATCAAGTGACTTTCCAATCTACTACTATTTGTTCAGGTAAACTACTGTCATTTTGTCTTTAAATTTCAAAGCAAATTGATGCTTAATAGAAGTCCACAGTAGCTCTTTCATGTTCCATTTTGTGATTTATTACAAATAGCATTAATATCTTGTCCTCAAAATACTTTCCTTTAAATGTTTTATTTCAAATGCACTTTGCTCTTTTCTAAAAAAACGAAGCTTTTTCGGCCGGTGCAGTGACTCACTCCTGTAATCCCAGCACTTTGGGAGGCCAAGGTGAGAGGATTGCTTGAGGCCGGAAGTTCAAGACCAGCCTGAGCAACATAGTGAGACCCCGTCTCTGTAAAATAAACTAATTAATGAATTAATTAAAAGCATTTTTTCTGATTAGAAAAACATTTGCTTCTTGTAGAGTATTTAAAAAGTACACAGAAGTACATACTAAAATGAAATTACCCATTATCTAATTATTTTGAAAAGTTGTGAAAGTTTTATTATATTTTTCAAAGTTTTTTTCCTACACATACACACGCTCACGTACACACACTGTCACCCTCTCCGTCACCCTCTCTGTCTTTCTCACACACACATTCACACGGTGCTTTTTAAAAATTGTATCCATACAGTACATAATATTTTTTGGTTAAGACGATCTCATGAGAACTTTTCCTTGTCATTAAGTAGACTTCAAAGACACCAGTTTTAATGGCTCGTATAACATTCTATTCCACTGTTTGTCTATATCGCAATTTATTTCCATTTGCTTATTCAGATTCTATGGCATTACAAGTAACAGTAGAATGTATGTCTGCATATATGTGAGTATGTGTGTATGTTTAAGCTTCCAACTATTTCTTTAGGATATCCTGTCTTCTGAAGGGAAACTACTGGCTCAACGTGTGTGCACTTCTTACGAGCTCTTGATCCGTATTGCCAAAATATTTCCTGGAAAACTTACACTGATTTATTCCCAACAGTGAGGTAAAAATGTATCACTTTCTCTTCATCCTCACCAGCATTAAGCATTGCTTTTTTTTCCTTAACTTTGCTAATTTAATAATAGAAAGCTATTTCACTGATGTTTTCATTTGCATTTATTTAATTGATAGAGATTTTAATCTGTTCATTATTTCTGTGACTTGCTGATTATATTCTTTGCCTAGACTTCTATACCTGTTAAAGATTTTTGTAATGATTCATAAATGCTCTTTATATATTAAGGATATTAACTCTTTATTATATTTGTGGCAAGGAATTTTTCCAGTTGTTTTTCTATATTCATAGGCATCTTCTGGTTGCATATGGGGGCCATATTTTTTTTGAAAAGGACTAAAGTTCCAATTTGATAATAGAAGTAAGTGTAAAATTTCTGGGCTTATATAGACAATTTACAGAATCTATTTTTTCATGACGTACATACAAGCTTAATTGACTACAGTTTCTTCCTCATGCACTAGAGACGATCTTTGTGAAAGGCACATAACTCAGCTGTATGTTCACACTGATTTCCTTTTTCTGAAACTTTCTGTGTGCTGTGCCCAGGGTTCTCATTTCCTCCTTTTCCTCTACCTCCCAAGGGCCTTTGCCCTTGTAAAAACTCCTGCCCACCTGACCCTAGACCCTTTATTCGGGAAATCTTTCTCCTAAGCGCTATCTCGATCTTCCCTGGTTTGAGAGAACATTTTTTTTTTTTTAATTTTCCTCCCTGTCTGTTAAATATCTGCTATCAGAAAGGAAAGAAAGGACCTTCGGAGTCAGGCCGACCTGGGCTCAAATTCTGTGTTTGCTACATGTTTGCTGTGTGGCCTTAGGTAAGGCCTCTGAGCCTGTTTCTTTGCCTGTGAGGCAGGGTTATTGCAAGGTTTAGCGTTCAAGAGCATCGAGTCTAGCACAGGGCCTGGCTCAGTTGGCAGCTGCTCTTACGATGCTGGCTTCCTGAGCCTCTTTTCTGTCTCCTTTTAAAGATCAGGAGAAAGGTGTGTGTGTCTTTTCCCATTTTACTTCTCGCCATCTCTCTGCCCTAGGGCTGTTATTCCTCAGCTGGGTGACTCCACAGAGCACTTACTGGTACAATTCTTACGCTATACTATTAAAAGTGAAGTTTTCTTGTATTATTTAATAATGATATATTTTTTGCTATTTTTAAATAATGGAAAATGTGTGAACTGTGTCTCTCCCCCATTGCCAGGTGCTCCATTACTGTAAATTGTAAAATAACATTTTAGTGAGTAATATTCCTTCTTCAGATCATACGTCAAATATATGTCATCTTCATTGTTTAATTGATGCTTTATTCCTCCCATTAAGATACAAGCAGGAATAAATTTCACTTCCTTCCCTGTAGATGCAATTTCATTTCGATCACACGTGTCAGTGGGAGCAATAAAACATCAATTAAGCAATGAATTCCTGACAAATACATGGCATTTGATGCATAATTACCTGCCTCATTGTCTTCAAGGCCAAGACTTCCTGGACCATTTATGTTCCAGGTTTTATTCTCTAAAATAGAGCATGAGTTTTGCATCCCTCTTTCCCCAGGGCACATGTCAGGGATACACCCCACTGAGGAGGAGCTGGGCTAGCAGGGATCTAGTGATCACAAATTAGTGCTTTATTTCTGCAGATAAGTCCCCAGAGGCAAAAGCCTGGCTTGCCCTCTTCCCCCACCCCACCAGGCATCCAGCAGAGCTGGGTTGAAACTCTAGTCAGCTCACCTTCCACCTCAAGACTCACCCCAAGAAAGGCCAAGAATGCAGAGGATTGGGGGGTTGGACTTCGTTCTGTAGATAGAGGGGAACAGAGGTAGAAAGGCCTAGAGAAAGCCTGGAAGGTTTCGGGGTGCATCTCAGAGAAGGGGGGCCCCCTGGGAGACCCAGGGTTGGTGAGCACCTGGCTGAGAAGGCTGTGCATGGAAGCTCTTCTGTCTGTTCCAAGATCCCTGGTGCCTGGTGGCCTTCTCATGCATTCCACAAACACGGTTGAGGGTCCCCTGTGTGCTGGCCTCTGTGTGGGCTCTGAGGAGGCTGGCTGAGTGCTCAGTGCCATGAGAGATGAATAAACCCTGTATGGTGGGAGCAGGCAGAGAGGGGTCCTCTCAGCCTGGGGAACCATGGCAGGGGCGTACACACAACACCAAGTGCACGCTCTGTGAAGAGTGTCGAATGATTTAAAACATTTTGAGGCCAGGTGCGGTGGCTCACACCTGTAATCCTAGCACTCTGGGAAGCTGAGGCAGGAGGATTACTTGAAGTCAGGAGTTCAAGACCAGCCTGAGCAAGAGCAAGACCCCCATCTCTACAAAAAATAGAAAAATTAGCCAGCTGTGGTGGTGCACACCTGTAGTCCCAGGTACTTGGGAGGCTGAGGCAGGAGGATCACTTGAGCCCAGGAGTTGGAGGTTGCAGTGAGCTATGATGACACCACTGTACTCCAGCCAGGGTGACGGAGTGAGACCCTGTCTCCAAGAAAAAAAGAACAAAACGTTTTGAGGCGGTGATTGCTTCACCCCCAGAGGAGCCCAGTACCTTGTCTGGAAGCAGCACAGGAGCAAATCTGCCCCCCGGGCCTGAGCTGGGTGGCCCGAGAATCCGCGAATGTTGAATGTTTGCGAGCTGAGGCTGCCTCCTGGAACCCAATGGTGGCTCCTTTTTCAAGAAAGACTGTCACAATTGGACTATGGTGTCTGGTGGAGGGAGGGGGGTACAGGTGGGGTGAAATGGGCCGTGCCTGAAGTGTCATTTAAGGGGATGT